>JAMKQA010003902.1:0-30578 GCA_024699735.1 Posidonia australis
TTGCGCTGGACTGATCTGTCACTCTTGATGTTGGTATGTCCTTTTTGATTTCAAGATAAGGCACTTATATCTTTTTCAAGTTTTAATATTTATGAAAAATATGCACAAGTAAATAATCATCAAAATTCATGTAATATTTCTAACAGGATTCGCCCGATTAGAATAAAAAGAGACCAGTTATTAAGTGACATTGAATCACGTATACAGGACATAGATTACTTAGCAGAGTATACTATCCTTAACGAAGAAACTCTGAGAGAGAAACAAGCTCTGCAGGATAAGCACTTTGAATTTTTGAGAGAAAAAGAGATTTTTTGGAAACAAAAATCTGGAATCCAATGGCTGAAAGAGGGAGATTCTAATTCTGCCTTCTTTCATAATGTTGTCAATTCGCATAACGGAACAATAGTATCTTCTCACTCAGTGTCAATTCCATTATGATTACATCCCCTCTGGCTATTAGAGAGGAAATTGGAAAACACTTCTATTTACAGTTCAATAGTAACCAAGGATCTACTGCCGTCCTTAACTGGGACTGCCTGGCTCCCAATAAAATCTCCAACCCAGAATCTCTGGAAGTACCATTCTCAGAGGAAGAGATTAAGACTAATTTATCTAAGCTTCCTGGAGACAAAAGCCCTGGTCCTGATGGATTCCCAATGTTCTTCTTCTATCTGTTCTGGGACATGCTGAAAGAAGACATAATGCAAATTTTTCAACACATATTCTCAGCTAGTGATCCAGATACCCTCTCTCCCTTAAATCAGACATTCATTGTCCTGATTCCCAAATGCTTAGGTGCTAATACAATTTCAGAATTTAGACCTATTAGTTTGGTGAATAGTATTTATAAGATTTTCACTAAAACTCTGGCCTCTAGGCTTTCCCCCATTCTCAACAAGGTCATTGACAAATCTCAGTGTGTCTTCCTTTCTGGTCGGTCTATTGGAGATTGTTTCCTGGTAGCCCAGGAAACTCTCCACTTCATGAAGTCTTCTAATGCTTCAGGATTCATTCTGAAGTTGGATTTTGAGAAGGCCTTTGACAAGGTTAACTAGGGATTCCTCCTTGATTCCCTGCAGGGGTTAAGGTTTGGGGAGAAATGGATTTCATGGATTAAGATGTGTATCTCCTCTACAAAATTTTCCATACTACTTAACGACACATCCCATGGTTTCTTCGGAGTTGCCAATGGGCTGAGACAGGGAGACCCTTTATCTCCCTTACTCTTCATCATTGTCACTCATGTCTTGAACCGCATGTTACAGCTTGCATTAAGTCACAATCTCATTCAAGGCATTCAATTCCCGCATGGGGGTTCTCATGTACTAAACATCCAATATGCGGACGATACTATTTTATTCCTAGCTGATGGTGCTGAAAATATTGTAAATACAAAGCGCATTCTGTGCTGCTTCCAATCCTGTTCAAGGCTCAAAATTAACTTTTCTAAATCCTCCCTAACTGGGATTGGGGTTGATCAAGCCTCAATTGATAATGCTTGCAAACTTCTTGGTTGCAAGTCAACAGACTTGCCTTTCTCATACTTGGGTTTACCCCTTTATTACAGGAAAGCCACGCGTAGGGACTGGCACCCTGTTGTTGAGAAATTGTCTTCAAAATTATCCCACTGGAAAGCTCATTTTCTTTCTCTTGGTGGCAGGTTGACACTGATTAACTCAGTCTTGTCAGCCATCCCCACGTACTTTATGTCTGTATTACATATGCCTAGGCAAGTTGAGAAAGAAATTGATAGAATCAGGAGTAACTTCCTTTGGAAGTCAGATCCTTCTATCAGGAAAGGGATGCATTTAGTTAAATGGGGCTTAATTTGCAGACACAAGCAGTAAAACGGCTGGGGGATTATTAATCTTAGAAACTTTAATCTAGCTCTTAAATCTAAACTAGTTTGGCAACTATTTTCTTATGATAATCATGCCATGTGGAAAGACTTAGTGAAAGTCAGATATTTGCATTATTCCTGGCCTGGGGCTATTTTAAACACATTAGCTAACTATTGCTCCCCTTTATGACTTAGCCTTAAAAGCAGCTTTAATACAGTTAACTGTTTCTCTTCTCACTTCTTGGGTAATGGGGAAGATACCTTATTCTGGGAACATATATGGTGGAACGGCAAAAAATTAAAGTATCTGCTCCCTCAACTCTTTTCTATTTGTAGATGGAGGAAAGCCTTCGTTAAAAAAATCTGTGAGATTTCTAGGACTGACTTTAATAAGTTGTTTGATCTTTCTAAAGTCCTTCTAAATGAGTGCAATATCTTGCAACCTCAACTGGATACGCTGGTACATATTATCCACTCTGTTCCACTGGGGGTGGAGAGGGATGACATCTCCTGGACCCTTATCTCTTCTTCTAAATACTTTGTTAATTCTTACTACAATATTATGAATGATGATGGTTTAAGATTCAACCTCTTTAAGCAGGTATGGCAGACTTAGGTTCCGCTTAAGGTTAAGCTATTTTCTTGACTTGTTCTTCATAATAAGAATCTTACTAAAGAGAACCTGGCCAAAAGAGGCTGGGTTGGCTCTCCTAACTACATTTTTTGCAATCTAAATGTTGAATCTAATAATCATTTATTTATGTTCTGTGAATACGTTTCTCAGATATAGCAGTTCTTCATGTACTCAGATTTATATCCTAGCTTTTATAATATGAGCTACTTATTTCAGCATAAACCTGCGCTTAAGTTTAATTTAAATAATTGCGGCTGGTATGTCTTGATTCAAGTTATTCTCTGGGTAACCTAGAAAAAAAGAAACAGCAGAATTTTTCGTGGTTCTTTTAAACCTACTTATCTTATTATTTTGGATATCATTGGACTAATAAGTCTATGGTTAGATTCTCTTTCACTAGGGTTTGAGAAGGAGGATCTGCGGAATTCATTATCCTCTATGAAAGTTGCTTCGACTGCGATTCGATCCGCTTCTTCATATGCTTCTCACCCTGCCACTGACACCAACCTACATCAATCTGCTCCTACTGATGACATGGGGCAATAGTATTATTAGTCTTATTCTGTTAATTGAACTTGATTCCCAGCTTTGCTGGTGTTGGTCGTAACTATTGGTAAGAACATTGTCTTATTCTCTTTCCATGATTTTTGTGTGAACTATGGACTCTTGATTTCCTTGGATTTTTCCTTAGGATAAATATCTAATACTACTTACTAATTTACAACGTGTGTTAATCGACATCTCTTCGTGTAGCTTATATTTACGTCATATATAGTTGTATAATAAACAATCTTTAGAGTATGTCCTTTGTATAAAAATGAATATAAAGTGTAGATCGTACGACACTATATTTCAATAAACTATGAGCCTGTTCGTTTGGTGGTTTTATATTTCAAGAGTGTGTCCAGTTTTTTTTTTCTATTAAAAAAAAACCCATGTGCCATTTGCAATACAGGTTATTCAAATAACCAAAATAACCAAACAAATGGATCCTATATGAAATTGTTGCACAACCTAGAGTATGACAATGTTGTGTTGATCAAGCGATTGAAACAAAGTTTTAGAATTTTTAACTTAAGTATTAAACAACTAATTACAAAGACAAGACAGGCAATTAGAAATTGTTGCAATATAGATTGCTTTTCGAGGAACAATTACTAGGATGCATGTGTGACTCATCAAAGACAATTTTTCCGATGTCAATGAATAAAGTAGATATAATAGAAAAAAAAATTACTAACTTTACTTACTATCTAAACAAAAATAAGGAGTTATTATATACCTTCATTTTGTATGGAAATTTATGATGTTCCTAATTCCCAAAGGAATATTTGGATATGTTGGTATGCATACAAAGGGTACATCTAGAAATCTCTAAAATATCTGATTTGTTCCCGGATGCAAGAATTATTCCATCATTTACTTTAAAAAACTTCAATTCAAGATACAATTTCATATTGGAAATTGCAATCAAAATTGCAAATTAGCAAAGATGAAACATTTGCGGGCTTTTTTATGTCACTAACTACAATTAATCTAAACTACAATCATACTTGCGCAAGTTCCCCATCTGTGAGTAAGATTATCAATGCATAGGTCAAAATTTTAGGATATGGATGGATTAAAATTTTAAACTTGATTGGATCCATTGACACATAATCAATTAATGGGTTGGGTCACGAGTTGAGCATATCACCTGTTAATTAGATGTTATTTATTTTTCCAAACATGTGTTTCCATGTTTCTCATCTTTACGGTGTCAATATTAATCTAATAATTTGTATTATTTACTTTGTAAGATAGAAGACGTTTACATCATGGAGAGTATTAGAGATATAGATTATTAGTTAGCCATGTTGATTGCATATGACAATTACTTGTCGGACATTTATTTGATTTTATGGTATGGATTATAAATATTGAAAATGTTTTTTTTTTTTTTTGTAAACGGTACTTTTTATGCAAGTCCCAGGATTTGAACCCGGAACCTGTGGCGAGTTTAAAGTTCTCTCAGTCACTGTGACAATGAGACATTGTCATCTAAATATTGAAAATGTTAATCTATTAAACTATTGGTATTGTAGATTGTATATTTATTTGATTTTATATGCATGGATTGGTGACCATGTTTAGTGTGTTTATTTTATAATTTTTTTTCACTCCTAAAGTAGGATTTTGAATCAACAACCATTCGAGTAGTGGTATCATTGTCCAACTACTCAGATAATCCTAAGAGATCATACATTTTGATTCACTGTAAGTACAAATACGTTGATTTACTGTGTAATAAACTATTTGACTCGTTAACCAGGCCCAACCCAATAGCGTAAAATAGGTTGAATCTGATTACATGTCAAGGGTCCAAAAAAACAGATCATAACCTAATCTACGACCCGTTAAGATAAAATTGATTGAGTTATAATTTGAACCTTGATCCGGCCAAACCCATCCACACCACCAGACGTGGGTGTGACCAAATAAATACCACACTCTCCTTCATCTCCCGCTCTAAAACAAACGAACGACTTCCTTTTTTCCCCTCCCATTCCCACCCTTGTGCCGATTCTGGGAATCAAGTACTCCGAAGAAGGGAGGGCTTACAATGGATAGCTGGAATGGTACGCCCCCCAATCCTCTTTCACACACATACACACATTCTCTCTCTCTCTCTCTCTCTCACACACACAAATTGCTCTGTTCTTTCCTTGTTTCTTCATTTCGACCTACATCTGGTACGTTCTACTAGAATTACACGCCGTTCTGCTTCTGATTTTGACGTCAATTCTTGTTTCCTGTTGGTTGAGTGCTCGAAGTTGATAGATTGGTGTTTTGGTTGCAGGAAAAGACACAGGAACGATAAAGAGCCGGAAGAAACAGCTCTGGGTGCCAAAGAAGATACCGCAAGGGCAAAGACCGGTCCTTTCTTTTACCTCTTTTTTTTTTCCCCCCAGTTGTATGGATGATTCTGATTTTTCTTTGCATGTAACTGAGAAACGTGAAATGATTAGCAGGGCATCAATTCGAATTTGTAGTTGATTTAGGGAAGTTTGTGTGCGATCTTGCGTGCTGTTTCAACCCGATTAGGATCCTGATTTATGTGTTTGGATGGAATTAGAGCTGTTATGGCGTGATTATGGTTCTTATCTATTTAAATGACTACTTTCCTTTAGATAAGTGCTCAACCAGGCGGCTGTGCAAAAACTTCCTACAAGAAAATGCTTGCATGTTACTAAGATCATCAGAGATGGACGGATATAATCATCTTTCTTTCTATATCAGGAGGATCTTAAAAGAATGTACCAGTGCTACTGTAATATTCCTGGAGCCTTGAATCCGATCATCTCGATTTTCAAGCAGGCAAGAGTTATTCTCCCTGTTGTGAGTACACCTCTTGTATGCGTAAATATTATTCCCTGGCCGAGTTTAGAACCAAAAAAATGATGTTCTCTGCAGCAAGTTATTGATGATGGGTTAGCCTTGGTGAAGCGTGCAGAGGATGCAGCCAGGGACAAGGTTTTCCTTTACTTGGTTTTCCTAGATCTAGAATGCACTGAAATTTGGAAGGAATACTTTGCGCAATGTACTTCTCCTTATCTCTTTTGCTACAAATATATTGTAGGATTGAATCAATGGATGAATAAATAAATAAATATGCAAGACATCTCCAGTAAATCAATTGATCTGCTACAATAATACATTATAGAAATTTCAAAACTTAAAAGGTACATATGCTCAATTTCATACTTCACGTTATCATTTAGACATCCTTTTAACGTGCACTTTTTATTACATTACTTCTCATAATGATAATAGAAGTTCCAACATCCGGATTTATCTGTCCAAGAAACCATACTTTTGACATCTTGGATGGGAGCATGCCACCGTTATTTCTATTTTCACATTCAGCTATCATGGCAATATCAAATTTCAACTAAAGAACGATGGGCTGTGGTAAAGCCACTTGTTGTTGTCCAAAGAAGAAGCACTCAGGCGTCAAATACCTCATCAACAAATTTTCTGACTTTTTAAGTTCAATTGCAGTTATTTTTGTGGAATCTCATGCCTGACGTCTAACTATCATCTCTGCTGTTTTTTTTTTGTGAAATAGGTAGATATATATATCTTTTCTCCCTACGATCCGTGAGATTCGAACCTGAAAGGGAGGTGTGAGTTCCACTCCTCCTGGCCGATTGCACCATGGAAGCTCACTATCATCTCTGCTGTTGTAAATGAAAATAATAATGACATTGACTGGTAGAATTTGTAAATGTGTTAAAAAATAAATCTTAAATATCTGCTGAAACTTTACTCCCATAGTCCATAGACATATATGGGTGACAAGTGACAACTTTACTATGCTATTATCGTTGCTTGCAAATTTATAGTGGATTCATGTTCTAGATAAATAACTTGACCATCATATCTTAGCTTGCATAGCTCTGTATCATTACAAAAGAAGTAATGTTTCCGATTTAGAAATTTGGTATATCTAGTGCAGTGACAACTTCATATCTAGCTACCGTGTAGATTCTTCAACTGTTGTCATTAGCTTCCCAAGAGAAAGGTTAGTCTTCAAGAAACATATGTAGTTTTTTCTGTTCTACAATACAAGAATTTTCTAGTGAATGATGCTCATCTCCAACTTGTATTCTGACTTCCACCTTATCATACTGTATATATCTGTCATTAATTTTCTAATATTTTCACAGATCAAAAACAAAGAGTATGCTTTACTGCAGGAATGGGGAGCTGTAAGTAACTTAACAAATGGATTTCAAAGTTTAAGTCCAACTATACTGTAAAAGAAAATATACTTTGCTGTTTTCACAGGATTTTATAAAGGAAGTCATTGAACTTCATGACAAGCACATGGACCATGTCCAATGCATTTTTGGTAGCAGCAAGCAATTTCATAAGGTCTGCTTTTATAATTTTTTCATGTTATATGCTTGCCAATGTCCTTTATAACCTTGATTTTTATTACATTTATATAATGTAATGAAGTTTCTAATTGGCTTGGTATCAAGGCACTTAAAGAAGCATATGAGGTTTTTTGCAACAAGATGATTGCTGACGTGTCCCCTGCTCAGCTGCTTGCCACTTACTGTGATTTCCTACTCAGTAAAAGAGCTGGATATGAAAAATTAAACGAAGTAGATGTTGAAGGAAGCTTAGATAAGGTCAACTTTTATCTGCCAAGTTGAACTCATTACCCATTAATATTTGAGCAATAATTTTTCCATTGTTTGTCTGAAGTAGTTTGTTAAGAATGTGATATGCAGGTTGTACGTCTGCTTGGTTATATTCATGAGAAGGATCTTTTTGCAGAAATTTACAGGTGTTTTTGTATTTCCTGCTAATATGTGTTTGACATTCTTTGCTTAAAAGAGTCAATTCATTTTTCTACAGGTTTTGGCATGATCTCTTCTGATCTTTCTTGATTTTTATTGAATGACATTTTTCTTTGGCGGATGGCTATAGAAAGAAGCTTGCTATTAGACTTCTTGGAGACAGAGCCACTAATGACAACCATGAAAAGCTAATCTTGGCAATGCTCAGGCAGCAGTTTGGTTGCGACCTCACGGCCAAAATGGAGAAAATGGTGTCTGATAGGAGCAATTCCATCACTTTGTTTTAGTTTTAGTTGGTTGTTCTCTCTTTGGGAGATTAAATGCTGAAACCTTTTGGTTGACCTTATTCTAATTTCATTGTGCATGCAGTTCGAAAATATGATGTTGGCAAAGAAGAATCGTGCTAATTTTCATACATCTCTAGATAGTATCGATCCTAGTAAAAGACCCGATTTAGACTTTTTTGTCACTGTTCTGGCTAGGGACCTTTGGCCAGCTTACGAGCCCACTGAATTGAATATACCTAGAGAGATGGTACAGAAGCTGCCTTTTTTCCCCCTTATTTCTTTGTTTACGTATCTATCAAACTTTCAACGAATATGAATGGATACCATTTCAAAAAATATGAATGGATATACCAAAGCTTCTCTTTTTCCTCTTTCTTTGGCAGATCAAATGTCTTGAGTTTTTTAAGGAGCACTACAAAGAAGACAAAAGGAAAAAACTGACATGGATTCATTCTCTTGGAAGCTGTGACATGGTTGGTCACTTCACCTCGGGGTCTATTGAGCTGAATGTCACCACTGCTCAGGTCTGCCTAATCTGTCGTTTTAAAAAAAAAATTCTGTCGATGTTAGTACATTTTTTGAAGCATTTGCAGGAACCCAGAAACTTTGTTTCAATGTTCAGGCAGCAGTTTTGATGCTATTCAATGCTTCGAAACGGATGACATGCTCAGAAATTGTTAAAGAGCTGAACTTAGGACATGAAGAAGTGGCTCGATTGTTGCACTCATTGTCATGCTCCAAATACAAGATCCTAAAGAAAGAGCCAGATAATCGTTCTATCTCCATGAATGACCTTTTTGAGTTTAATTTCGACTTTACCAACATAAAGAGATGCATACGGGTACGGGGTACCCACTTGTTATTCTTGGTAGTGTTTATAGGTTATATTCTGTTTTTGAAGTAGACCGCACGAGCTGATTACTTTTTTCCCTTCCTTTGGAATTCATCAGATTCCTCCTCCTACCCTCGTGGAAGAGAAGAAAAAGGTGAAGGACGACGCTCGCTTGGGTCGAGACCACGTTGTCGATGCTGCACTCGTGCGCATTATTAAGAATCGGAAGGTTTTGGAGTACAAGAAGCTTACTACGGAATGCACCCAGCTAATCAGCAACTATTTCAAGGTAGAAACTACGGAACGTCTGTTTGTCAATTCTCAAACTTGACATTGTGGTCATCTTTAGTGAATTACTGCAGTTGTATGTATCACTTGAATATGCATTGAATTGCTAGATGTAAACCTTCCCATTTCATCGCTTCTTGCAGCCAGATGACGAGTTCTTGGAGAAGCGAGTGGAGGATCTGATTAAAAGGAATTACATTAAGAGAAATGAATCTAATCCAAGCAAAATTCGGTATAACCCATGAGCTGCAAGAGTAGCACCATGGACCCCTTTTGGAGGTTCTCTTCTAGTTTTATTCTGAACACTGTATACACATTGGAACATCAGATGACAGGTGCAATTCATCACTAGGACATGTATAGGCATTTGTCCTGTTCACATATGTTAGCATCTCTTTGACTACTCTTTTCCTGAGATTAACCTATACGACTTTCCCCAAATGATTTCCAAAAAAAAAAAAGAGAGGGGGAAATCCAATTCCAGTTATAAACAACAGCAATTTACCAAGACTAATGGAATGCCAAACATAGCTTGCTCTCTCCCTCTAATTTCTTTCCTAGTTTCCTCTTCTATACTTAGAACTGTCTGTATATTTTTTGCTCTCCACCATTCCCTTCCTCAAATCATGGAGAGGAAACCCACATCAATGAAAATCACCACACAAACAAAGAAAGACCATTTCTCTTCATACAAAACAGCACCAGCAGAATTGCAGAATGGAAGAAGAAAACAACAGTGGCCGTTTTCTCTTCTCTCTTTCCCGGAGGCAAGCAATGGCCGCTGTTCTCCGCCTCATCTGGCCACTCCACCACCACCACCACCACCTCCTCCTCCTCCTCCTCCTGTTCTCCACTTTCGCCGCCTCCGACAAGGACTCCCCGCAATCAGAAACCTTCGCACTCCTCACCCTTACGTCCTCCTTCAACAACACGGGCGACCTCTCCTCCTGGAACAACGCCTCCACCCCATGCAACACCAAGACCCCGTGGGTGGGCGTCGTCTGCTTCGACGGCATGGTCACCGGCCTTCGACTTGGCAGCATGGGACTCTCTGGTGCAATCGATGTGAACGCCCTCGCTCGCCTCCACCGTCTTCGCACCGTTAGCTTCGTCAACAACTCGTTCGCTGGCAAGCTCCCGGATTTCTCCAAGGTCCAAGGCCTGAAATCCATCTACCTTTCGAGCAACCTGTTCAACGGGTCCATCCCTGATGGGTACTTCGCCGGCATGAACCATCTCAAGAAGCTATGGATTAATGGGAACTCACTCTCCGGTGAGATCCCGTCGTCGATATCGGACCTGTCAGCTCTGATGGAGTTGCACCTCGAGAACAACGAGTTCAGTGGGAGCATCCCGGACGTGAGCCTTTCGACGTTGAAGTCGTTCAATGTGAAGAACAACAGGCTCGAAGGTGAGATCCCGGCAAATTTCGTGACGTTCACTTCGAGCTCGTTCGAAGGGAATGCCGGTCTCTGTGGCCCGCCGCTCAGTGACCCGAGCGCGTGCGGTGTAGCGGCGAGTTTGCCGCCAGAGCTGTCGGCGAGCCCGAATGAGATAAAGTCGGGGAAGAAGATGGCGGTGGCGGTGGTGATGTTAGCCATCACCGTTGCTCTTATTGCCGTGATTGTGATCGTGAAGCGGAGGAGAGAAGGTGGGTTTGACACTCTCGGCTACGAGAACGACGAGATGTATGTCATGGAACCACAGGTGAGAACTTCTACGTCAGGCTGGAGACACGTCAAACGGCAGGGATCGAGCAAGCACCACGGCTCGAGCCACCACAAGTGGCAAGATTCGAGCAAGAAGGGATCGCATAAGTCGAGGTCGGCGATGGGAGGTGATCTGGTCATGGTGAACGACGAAAAGGGGTCGTTCGGCTTGCCGGACTTGATGAAAGCCGCTGCGGAGGTGCTGGGGAACGGAAACTTGGGCTCGGTGTACAAGGCGGTGTTGGCGAACGGGATGAGCGTCGTGGTGAGGCGGATGAGGGAGATGAATCGGCTGACGAAGGAGGCTTTTGATATAGAGATGAGGAAACTCGGCCGTCTCCGGCATCCGAACGTCCTCACACCCCTTGCTTACCACTATCGCAAGGAAGAGAAGCTGGTGGTTTTCGAGTACGTCGACAAAGGCAGTCTACTCTTCATTCTCCACGGTAAGCTGTAAGCACTGCCGGGGACCGTGGTGGGAAAAAAAAAAAAAAAAAAAACATTTCTCTTTTTTCCTAAGTTATTAAGCTCTTTTTTCGTAAGTTGAATGAAAGAATAACTAAGCCGATAGAGCATGCACTGATACAGGTAACCGCGGACCATATCACGCGGAACTGAACCGGCCGACACGTCTCAACATCATCCTCGGCATCTCTCGGGGACTCTCCTACATCCACCAGCAATTCCCCAACAACCAAGTCCCCCACGGTAACCTGAAATCCGGCAACGTCCTCCTGGACCGCAACTTCACCCCTTTCCTTGTCGACTACGGCTACGCCGCCTTCATCGAGCCGTCCCAATCCGCCGCCTCCCTCTTCGCCTACCAGTCCCCTGAGTACATCCACCACAGCCACGTCTCCGACAAGTCCGACCTCTACTGCCTCGGCATCATCATCTTGGAGGTCCTCACGGGACAGTTCCCTTCCCAGTACCTAGGCAACAAGGGGAAGGGCGGGTCGGACATGGTGCAGTGGGTGTGCGAGGCGTCTGAGGAGGGGAGGGAGGGGGAGCTGCTGGACCCGGAGATTGCAGAGGGAGGGCTGGTCGATGGGATGGAGAGTCTGCTGAGGCTTGGGGTGGAGCTGGTGGAGGCCAATCCGGATAAGAGGCCGGAGGTGAAGGAGGTGGTGAAGAGGGTAGAGGAGATTGTGGACAACGATGGCAATGGTGGGGAAATCGGGAGGAAGATGTCCAGGAAGAAGAGCACCGACGGCGGCAGCGGTGGCGGTGTGGGAGAGAGGTCGTTGAGGAAAGGGAGCGGGAGTGGATTTGATTTTGATATCTCGTGACGAGCCGTTGGATTGGAGATGGTGGTGAGGTGTCGAGCATCCAGCGCGTCTGTTTTTGGAGTAAATATGAACGGTGTTCAGGGTGGTGGCGGAGTTTTTTGAGGCCTTTTTTTTTTTTTTTAAGAAGGGAAGAATGGGATGGCCGTGGGTGGGTTCACATTTGTAATGGTCAATTTAGGACGTGGTTACTGAAGTAGCTTTATACAATGAGGTGGATGAGTATCGTTTATACACACAATACAGCTTCATTTTCATCATCAAATTCTGGTTACACATGTCAAATTTCAACAGTGTTCCTTTTGTTTCTGACCATTTTCCGATGCATATTTGCAATTTTGACATTGCTTCTTCTAATGGCTAGAATATAAATGAAATAACAAGAGCATTTCAGTTTTATGGATGGCATATTGGCATGGTTAAACCAACTTATCATCCGTTATTTATTTGAATAAAATGTAATTGTGTGAATGCGCAACCATCTTGGTTAAAAGAAAATAATTACCCAAGCTTCACAAGGAGAGCTTTCTTTGCTGGGATTTGAATTCTTGTTGGTGATTACAAGGAAAAACTCCTGTAGGTTCCATAAGTGAGGTAATTTTAGTTCTTGGATACATCAAAGGGTTATGATCAATCCATCACAATCCTAATTTTGCCCCCATCTCTCTCTCTCTCTCTTCATTCTCCTCGACAACGACGA
Organism: Posidonia australis; assembly: GCA_024699735.1. Lineage (NCBI taxonomy): Eukaryota > Viridiplantae > Streptophyta > Magnoliopsida > Alismatales > Posidoniaceae > Posidonia > Posidonia australis. Next base: position 12,931 of record JAMKQA010003902.1, read on the forward strand.
CGGTGGATAGCGGTAGAGAAAGTGGAGCCAAACATGCAAAGAAAGTAAAGTAGATTTGAACAACAATTGGATTGGATATTAATTCATCCAAAAGTCAAAACCAAGTTATATGATTGAATTTCCATAGAATCCAACCATTATTGATAACTATTAGTTACTTCTGCCTGATGAACATCTACATGTCAAAAACATGACATGCCAATCTCTCCATCTCCTCCTTCTCCAAGGTCATCCACACATTGATCCCTGCCTCAGCACCCTTCTTCCCATCAGCCAACAGAAGCACAAACTGATCCATCCCATTAATCACCGGCCCCCCGTACACCGCCTTCCCGTACCCGAAGTCCAGCTCGTGGAAGGGCAGCTTCCACCACGCCGACACGTAGAAGTCCCCCCCGGCCGTCGCCGGCACGCCCCTATGCACCTCCAGCCAGTCCACCACCGACCTCACGTACTCGTCCGTCGACACCACCCCGATGGCCTCCCTCACCTTCTCCACGCAGAAGGACGGCGGCAACTCCCCCATCTCCGAGACGGTGGCGCTGGCACGGGCCGTGATCACCGCGTTCCCGACGAAGCGGTCGGAGAGCGGAGGGGAGATCTTGGATCTTATGTCGACGGCGAAGTGAACGGAGGAGAGTTGGTGTGGGTTCGTGTCGTCGTCGTCGTCGTTGGGGAATATTGCCTTCGTCCTTGCTCTCCATATGTGGGCTACAAGGGCTTCAAAGGTGGTGCAATCGGCGAGCATTGTCTTTTCCTTGAGGTTCTCGATCATGGCTGGACTGAAGGGGAAGACCCTGTTTGTTGATGGGGGAAAAGTTTAAATTTCAAAGTTGTTAGGTGCATTTCTTCAAGTCTATATATTTGTCAGCTATATGCTAATTTAAAGTAATTTCTACATAAATTAATACGCATTTATGAAAAAGAGAATATCTATTTCAAAAAAAAGAAAGAAAAAAGGAGCATATATATATATATATATATATAGTTAATATCAAATAAGGTCCGGCATTACTTTAGTTTGATAAGTTCCTTTATCATCTACCATCAAAATCACATCCCATATTTGAGATTAAATCTAGATTTTAAATTAATAAAACCACCTATGTTTGTAATGGTGGTTTTGTAAATTTTTATTTTCCCTCTATTTTGATTTATTGATAGATTTTTATGTTAACTAAATTACATTAATATCCTATTACATTTTAATATCCCATCTTATATGGTAATATTTACTTTTTTCTTCATAACATTTTAATTTTTTCGTTTTAATTTCAATTTCAATATTATACTTCTTTATTTCAATTTCAGTATAAATTTTAAAGCAACTTTAATTTTATTTTAGTGTTACATTTATTTTTTATTTTAGTTTCAGTATCTCTCTTTCTCCTCCTTCATGGATTAAAGTCCATTTATCTGGAGAGAGGTTTAAGGATCTATGCAGAGGAGGGAGGAGGATCTACGAGCACAGGGGGAGGAGATGATGGGACGGCACTAGGAGGGTGCCGGGAGGTGTTGTAACGGGAGCACTAAGAGGAGGTGCGTCATGCATGTATGTGGTGGTTAATAAATTACTTGTGGACATGAGTGTCGGAGGGTTGGAGGAGGGCAGCCGGAGATATGGGCTTGTCCGGCGTGGTAAAGGCGGAGGAGGACCGGAGATCAGCGAGCTTTATGTACTCATCATGCTGGTACTTGATCTGCGGTGGATCTCTTGCCCTGAGGCACGTCCTGTCGATTTCCAGTCGGTCGGTTGTCTTCATTCCTTCCCCGCGGCAGATGGAGGCCAGGTTCTGGAACATCTCCACCGCCGATCTCCCGTCGAGGATGCTGTGGCTCGTCCTGAATCCGACCGAGAACCCTCCGCATGCAAATCTTGTCACCTACGTACGTACGTGATTAATTGGATCCATGCATGGGAAGAGCATAACTTATTGTTGATGTCATGTCCAAGTGAACAACGCATAAAACAAGTAAGAAGATGCTGATTAATTGATTAATCACTTTAACAAAGAATTGGTCCTAGTTTTTTTTTTTTTCCTTCCTGAAGGATCGAAATGGTCCTAGAGGATGGTTAGACTAAAGCTAATGGGGATTCATACAACGTTTAAGTGCAATTCGTTCTTCTAGAGGATGGTTAAACTAAAGCTATAATGAGAGTACGAGAACACCAAAGGTCTACTGTACTTGGAGTGAGAAGATGGGAGTCTCGGCAATGTCACTGAACACATCGGTCCTAAGAATCAGATGCTTGAACGATGGATTCGGAAAAGACACGTCTCCAAGATCCATCAGCCGAAGACGTGATGTTGCCCCAACAAACACGACTCCGGCGTTGTTGCAAGCGAGTTCCAGCCTATTCGTCTGCGTCTCGAAGCGCAGCCTCCCGGCCATGAAGTAGTAATCGTTGAGGAGCACCTCGGACACCGCACTCTTCACCCAGTCAAAGATGCCGGCGGTGTCGTCGACGGCAGAGTGGGGCTGCTGGAAGAAGAAGAGCGTCTCGACGGGGAAGACCACCGTCTGGTCTATGTTTGAGAGGAAGAGTGTTTCGACTGGTGTGGGATTGGTTGAGGACAGCAGGACCTCTACGTCTCCCTTCACCACATCTTCGTCTGAAATGGCAAGCGTCGGCTCCATCAGGTGAGGGAGGATACAAGAAGGATTCGATTGGGAAGGAGTTGGTTGCGGTGGAAGAAGTGCACGCCTTACATCACTTCAAATATATAGACATATACATATTACATACGCAGGAAAGAATGGGAATATATATAATTTATGCTACGAGATAAATGGGGAGGAAGAAAGAGCATGTGTTCACAAGTGCGTGCGTGAGATGTTGAACGTAAAGAGCATGGGCGGGTTTATTTCGGCATTACTTGGACTAAAACTTATAACGAGAAGAACTCAAGTATGGCAACTCGTACTTTCACATATATAGTTGGCAGATGGAATTGTTGATAATTTGACGAAGCTTGGCCTCGATCGATCTCAGCAGTTGCCACCGATCGAGCTTAAAGCATGGAGTGGGAACGGAGATCTAGAAGCAGCAAGGCGTCTGATATGTCATATAACTCGTACTTTTTTGCGAGAACAACTCGTGAAAACATGACATATAGGTGTTTGGAGTCTCTTCTTGTCTGTATGGTTAGAAATTCTACTTTTTACGAAAACAACTTGTAAGGACGTAGTAAAGACATATTCTTGTAAATTATTAATAAGGATAAATTTTTACAAAATTAAACAAAAATTCAAGTATATTATTACAAGGAAACGTGTCTTCGTAATAGTCTTTGTTAATCAATCCTAAAAAAAATTTAACAAGCGGACCTTTTTCCAATTCCTCTCCCTTCTTTCATTTGTTTATTCTCTATTCCATTTTCTTTTGCTTCTGTCTCCTGTGCTTCTATTGCCCGCTCTTGTACTTTCGCCTCTGTCGTCTACTTCCACTGCTATCCTGCCATCGTCGCTATGCTCAACACCACCCTCCTTTTGGCACCACCCTCCTCTCAATACACTCCAAGTAATTAAAGGGCAAAACCTTCCAACTTTTGTATCATAGATACTCTAAATGCAACTAGATTAGGAGAGACTAAAAAGCTAGTCTCCCCAAAGCTAATCTTTTAACGAAAACTTTGGCGATAAGAGTCAAGAAACTTCATGATATTTTGCAAGGAACTTATTCTACCATTGAGAAAAATAAGGTGTTATTAGCAAATAAGGAATGACTAACCACAAGATGCCTTGTCAATACCTTATAACTTATAAGGCATTATTGCTTTATCCTGAATAAGCTTAGATATACCTCGGCTTAAAGTTTCTTAGGTTAAAGCAAAAAAGGTAGGAGATATGGGATGTGTCTTGTCTTAATCCTCTAAATGCACAAAGAATTTTGTGGAACTACCATCAATTAAAATTGAAATTGAGTTATCCACCACACACAATCTTCGATTAGTCTCATGAAGTCACCAAAAAAAATCAAACTTCTCTAACACTGAAAACAAGAAATTTTGGAGTATTGTATCAGTGAATGATTGTCTTGGGAGTTGTTTTGTTTAAAGTTTGTAACAATTCTATTATTTAATTTACATATTTATAAAAACGGATGTGTAGAGCTGAAAAATGGCATTCATATTCAACATTGTTGCTATTCTTGTATTTGTAAGTATCATCAAGCTCTTTGTTTAAATTAACTTGTGATTTTTATATTGCCTTTTTATTTATTCAACAAATTAGATGAATCTTATATAAATATTTTGATATATTGTTTATAGTATTAGATGGCTAGATTTAGTAGAGGTAGTCGATATTCTAGTGGATCGAGTGGATGTGGTTCATCAGAGAATCAAAAGATCGATCTTACAACTTTCACAAGCGCTGAGTTGATTGAGTACATGCGCTTAGAGGGTGTGCCACTACCTCGAGTAAGGTGGGCACCTTCGATTACTTCGGTTCTTGTTCTCACCTTCTTTCCTGCATAGTGTTACTTCACAGAGAAGTGTTATACGTTAAGTCTTACCTTAGTTGTTTTCTCCTCCTCAGCTGTAAGTAATTAATATAATGAAATTATAGTTTTTAAGTCTTAATATTAACTATACTTAGTGACATATGTGTAATTTTAATGAAAATTAACAAGAATAACAAGAGCAAGGAGGACATGCTCAAGTTTCTCAGAATCCTAGACCTGTTTTAGAATTAATGTCAGATGGATAACTCATTTTTCTTTTTAATATGTTGTTAGTCAACATGTTTCCTATTTTCTATGCTTAACTTGATTTTAATGCAATACCTTTAAGAAGAGTATCAAGATCTTGTCCGATATTACAAAAATTTATAAAACTTTTGCATCAACCATCAAGTACTGATGGACATATTTGCATCCGAATGAGAGGAAAAGAATGTTTGATGTCCTATTAATATTATGTAATTCTTAGACTTATTTTTAGTGTAAATAATCAATATATTAAATTAACAATCATGTTAGATTTATACAGAGTAAGTTTACTCTTTCACCTTGGTATACTAAAGAGAATTATCGTGATCCTTTTACAAAACTAATCAAGAAAATAATCAATGATATATATTATAGGGCAATGACAGATGCATTGGCAAAATGTCCTAAGCTTCATGATGATTATTAGGCAACTAAGATATTTCCGCCACCTTTGTGTACAGTAGAAAAATAATCGATGTTTATATTAAATTAGAGTTGTGTTTATCATAGTATATATAGGAATTAACATATATATTGTTGTTAAATGCTAAAATTAGGTAGAATGGATTCTGTGATATTTTTGCTTCGTTGAACTCATGTGGCTAAGCCTGTAAATAAGGAGGGTATTTGCTTATTACGTGCCCCGACCTGTCCTATTTTTATACGGATAAAGATGAAAATAATTTTACCCTATTACCTGTTTATCCATCACCCATTTTACCTATATTCTTGTAAGGTACAAGTAAAGGTAACTATGTACTTGTCACCCGTTTACATTTCTATATACATTATTCTAATCATTTTGTTTATTTTATTTTAATTTTCCTCTAAAATTATGAAACGATGACCAATTTTTATTTATTTATTTAGTAATTTTGATTTGAATTTGTAATGGGACATTCAAACAAATTCAAACATAGTGTTTTAACTATGAATTCTTAAGATTTAATAATTTATAGAGTAAAGTATAAATTATAGGGTAAAGTACCCTCCCCAACCATTCACATTTTTCAGCTTGATATCTTGAACTTTTTTTTGCTAGAACTTGTCCCCTTTAATCATGGTAAATTACAATGAACTCCCTTTCTAAGTGAATAGTATTAAATTTTTTTATGCTTTGACCGTTGACACTCTATAATTTACCATTCTAGGATTAAATTATTGTTTATCCTTCTCAATTATTTGAGTTTGCAACTTAATATCCTAAACTTTTTTAGTTACAACTTATCCCCTAAGATTAAATTATAGTTTACCCCCTCAATTATTTGTGTTTTACAACTTAGTATCATAAACATTTTTGCATTATAACTTGTCCCCTTCAATTACGGTAAATTATAATAAACCGCCTTTTTGATAAACATCATTAAAATTTTGTTTTGTTGGATTATTTTACCCTCAGTTATAGATAATAATCTCAATCCAAAAAGGTTGAGACTTTTGGTTGAAATATACTTGATGATGATAAGGAAGAAGCTTAAGATTTTTTGTGGTGTTAACGAACTCGAGATCATTAATTTATCAAGAAAAAAGAGAAAAAAAAGGTTTCAAAAAGAAGGTGAAAGGAGAAAATTTTGATGGTGAAGTTGGACTTAGGGTTTATGATGTAGAAAAGATAGAAGAAGATGGAGAAGAATATGGGAAAGATGGGCAAATTTGTCTGAAAGAAATATTGTAAAGGTCACATGACCTTTTAAATCTAACAAAAGGATCTTATTGTTTAACAGAGGTAGTTGAGGAGGACAAGTTGTAACAAAAAAAGTTTAGGATACTAGGTTGAAAAACTCAAATAATTGAGGAAGGTAAATAGATGAAAATGAGAAAAAGGGCAAATTAAAGGGATTAAGTTGTAACAAAAAAAGTTTAAGATACTAAGTTGAAAAATGCAAATAGTTGAAGGAGGTAAATTGTAATTTATCCTAGTTTATAATGTATATAGTAATAGAATGTGATTTTAGTTATTTGTTTAAACACTTAATGTTCAAAACATTTGCTTAAACAAGATTATTCCCACTTATATTCTATCATAAGTGATGGAGCAGATAAGGGTAAAACATTAAAGGAAACAGGTCTATACTCACCTCACTATCTGCCTAAATTTAAAAGATAAAAGTATGGATAAGGCTATACCCATTTCATACACGCTTGTTTACAAGCCTACTTGTGGGCAAGCAAATTTCATCCAAAGAACTAATCTAAGATTTTCTTCGTCAAAATAAATATCTTCCTCCTCTTCATCAAAGTATTTATTGCTCTTTTCACCTTCTTCTTCATGATCAAGATCATCTTCCATTTCCTCATCCCAAAAATCCTCCAATTCATCACTTTCAGGGTTGTAGTCCTCCTCAAAAGACACTTCATCCTGACGTTCATCCACTTCAACTCTAGTTTCTTGTGCCACTTCAGGTCCATTTAACAAAAACACCTCATCAACTTCCACAACATCTACAACATACAAGAATACATATTTTGTCTCTTTGTAGTCATCAAACATCTTCAATAATACTTTATCTGAATCAATGAGAATTAGTCCATCTTCAAGGCTCATCTTTGGCATCTTATAATACACTATGCTCCTATTATCTACCCCAATATCCACTAAGACATCCTACAATTCAAATTATGACATCCTATGTAGATCCATGTTACTACAATATGTAGTCCATCATGAAAAACACCACTGAAATTTACCTCTAAAGTATAGTATTAAGAAGTCATCTGCAATTACACATAATGAATAAATTAATCAAGCAATTAAACATTAAAAACCTAAATTTTAAAAGATAACACTAATTTCATGCAATTACATTAAAATGAATTGTACTAATATTATTCATAATGAAGCACTTAAATTGAAAAGTCCCAAATTTAAACATGAAAATCCTAATTTCAAGAGAGCCAATTTAATCAAGCAATCAAATTCAAAAGCCTTAAATTTACACAGAGAAAAACCCTCATTTCAAAAGATATCAAGCAATCACATTAATAGGAAAACCCTTAAATAAGAAGATAACACAGGAAAGTCCTAATTAAGCAATGTCACCGGTGTACAGTGAAGGTAGGTTTGATACCAAAGAAAGTTCAACATGGTGAAGTAAGAAGCAAGTTTGATACCATAAACGGTTCAAATCTAGATCCAGGAAGCTTGTAGGTACCAAGCAATTACAGAGATCTACTTTAAGCAATTACTATCATTACAAGAAAATGATAGGGTTGAGATCACCTTATCATTGAGGTATTTAGGTCATCGTTGCGCAGCATCTCATCGTTGTAGAGTTGTCATTGTGGAGGACATAGGTCATCAAAGTAAGACGTAGGTCATCGAAGGACACAAGTCTTTAGAGTCATTGAAAAGAGATTCAGATGGCTAGGTGGAATACGAAAGAAAAGAAATGAAAGAAGTCAAATTTGTAGGATTTTAAAAGAGAATGACAAAATAGTCACTTCATGCACAAATTAGACGACATTAGTTTCAAATATATTCACTTAGCCCCGTTTAAAACCTCTAAATCTAGAAGTTAGATTCTTAATTATTTTTTTTCAAAAGTTAGCTTATGAGAGTTTTTGTAGATGTTAGATTCAAAGTTACTCGTAAAATCTTATTTGACAAATAAAGATTCCATAAGTAGAAATTAGATTCTATCAATAGTTAACATATATATGTATCCCTTTTCAAGCCCTCCTATTCTTTTCTTCCCTTTCGATGTTGACTCAAGCATAGCAACGACACAACCAATGTCATCCTGACGTCCATTGCCACGAGACCTGCTATCCTGTTTGCCTCTTGGATCTGGTCGACCGACATGAACTTTGTGTAGGCCATGTCTGTGATTAAAGCAAGGGTATTGACGACCATGCCTTGTACTTTGTCAAGATGGCCTTTTGTATCCTGTTGACACAGGAACAGACGACCAAGACCGTGAAGAAAAGGTTGGAGGGGAGGATGTTGTTCTTGATATCAGGGAAGGAGACATCCATGACGTTGGCGATGAGGATGGAGATCAAATCAGCCTGGAAGACTAAGCAACCTCTGAGACCTTGACGTTGATGTAGAGCATGTATCCCACCATTACGATGCAGGTGTTAGAGTTCAAGCATGTTTCAATTAACTTCACAGCAGCAGCAGCAGAAGAAGAAGCAACGCCATTACCATTGGGAGTAGACCTGTCAATTTCTCATACGACATGATAACACGAGACGAACACGACACGATATAACTATGTTTGGGTTTAACTTATCGTGTCTCGTGTACTCATCATATTTATTCAATAGATACGATTATTAAATGTGTCATTTTTGTGTCTAGGGTAAAAAAATCCGATAAGTACACGGTAAATACACATTACCTAATTGTGTACATGGATTATAGCTTTCAATATTTTAAATAGTGGATATTTATGATGTGTTGTAGACTTATGATATTAACATATAAAATAATGGAACTTGTAAAATATTGTTGAATGTTTGATTTCATGATTTATTGATTTGTCATTGATTCTTCTACGTATACATAACGTACAAATGTTAAATGTATATTAAATATGTAATCGTGTAATAAACATGTAACCATGTAATAAACGTGTAAATGTATACTCATATCAATCGGATCATTATCGTGTCAAAACGACACGATTCACTTAAATGTGTATTTAACGGGTCGTGTCGTATATACACGTTAACAGACAATTTGTGTTTAGATTTAATATTAGATACACGGTAATTAAATTGATTGTATTTGAGTTTCACATATACATATAATATACATATTTATACACGACACAATCATTTTGACAGGTCTAATTGGGAAGAAGGACGAAAAGGTTAGCATGAGGATGGAGATTCTAGTGGGTCACAAAAATGTAGATTGATGGCAAATTTATATATATTAATGGTACTTTAATGAAAATTTTAAAAAACAATAAAAATATCAATGTAATTACATATCTTATTTCTCCAACTTCTATCGAAAACTTCTTCCAACCAGTTTCTACAAAAATATAAATTTACACATGATTTCTCTTATCCAAAAGCTACAAGTACTATGAGAAATTGAATCCAAAAACCTTATTTTGAATTACTTCTACCTTTTTCCATAATTTACCAGAAACTAACTACTTAGAAACCATCTAAAAACAATTCCTAATAGAATCTTATTAATTGTCATAACTATGAGGTATTGATTTATATGATTTTTTATTGAGAGATACTAATTTATGACAAAGACTAAATGTTCGTTTGACAAAACTTCAATTTTTAAATCCAAGTGTAGAAACTAAATTCTGACTGTCATAACCCAGCTTCTGACTAAAAACTGTTATAACCTAACTTCTAAAAAGATAAAAGAATTATTGTTCCAAAAGCTACATGTTTCTTAAAAACTGTTAGTATTTGGTACAACTATTGGACCATTATAGCTTCTGGAGAGAAACTATATACTAAAAAATTATCCAAAAGTCCTACTAAACATATCCTAAGTTCAAGGTACTAATAAGTAAATTATTCAAAAAAAAAAACATTTCTAGACCCAAAAAAAAAAAGATGTTTTTTGGTAATGGTAAGTAGTATTAGATATCTATCCTAAGAAAAAAATTCCAAAGAAATCAGAAGCCCAGAGTTCATAAAGTAAAACACAGAAAGAGAAAAGGCAATGTTCATGCCATAAGTACAGACCAACCAGCGGAGCTGGCAATTCAAGTTCAGTTATCAGAAAAATACTATTAAAACTACTGCCCCATGTCATCAACAGCAGCAGTCTGTTGTAAGATGGAATCACTAGAAGGGTGAGGAGCATCTGAAGAAGCTGTATGATTCTCAGTCCAAGCAACTTTCATAGAGGATAATGAATTCCTCAGATCCTCCTTCTCAAACCCTAGTGAAAGAGAATCTAACCATTGTCTCATTAGTCCAATGATATCAGAAATAATAATATAAGAAGGTTTAAAAGAACCACGAAAAATTCTGCTATTTCTTTCTTTCCAGGTTACCCAGGGAATAACTTGAATCAAAACATATCAACCGCAGTAACTTAAATAAAATTTAAGCGCAGGTTTATGCTGAAATAAGTAACACAGGTTATAAAAGCCAGGGTATAATTGTGAATATAAGAAAAACTGCCAAATCTGGGAAACATATTCACAGAACATAAATGAATGATTATTAGATTCAGCATTTAAGTTGCAGAAAATACAGTTTGGTGGGCCAACCCAACCTCTTTTGGCCAAGTTCTCCTTAGTAAGATTCTTATTGTGAATTACAAGCCATGAAAATAATTTAACCTTGAGCGGAACCCAGGTCTGCCATACTTGCTCAAAGAAATTGAATCTTAATCCATCATCATTCAAAACACTGTAGCAGGATTTAACAGAGTAGTTAGAAGAAGAAGTAAGGGTCTGGGATATGACATCCCTCTCCACCCCTAGTGGAGTAGATTGGATAATATGTACCAACATATCAAGTTGAGGTTGCAAGATATTGCACTCATTTAGTTGGACTTTAGAAAGATCAATCAATTTATTAAAGTCTGTTCCAGAAATCTCACAGATTTTATTAACAGAGGTTTTCCTCCATCTACAAATAGAAAAGAGTTCAGGGAGTAGATGCTTTAATTTTTTGTCATTCCACCATATGTGTTCCCAGAAGAAGATGTCTTCCTCATTACACAGATGGTGGGAAGAAAAGCAATTAACAATATCAAAACTGCTTTTGAGGCAATGCCATAAAGGGGAGCAATAGTTAGTGGAAATGTTTAGAATAGCCCTAGGCCAAGAATGATGCATATATCTAACCTTCACTAAATCTTTCCACAAGGCATGGCTATCATAGGAGAGTAATTGCCAAGCTAATTTAGATTTAAGAGCTAAACTAAAGTTTCTGAGGTTAGTGATCCCCCAGCCATTTTGTTGTTTAGGTCTACAAAGTAAACCCCTCTTAACTAAATGCATTCCTTTCCTGACAGAAGGATCTGACTTCCAGAGGAAGTTACTCCTAATCCTATCAATGTCTTTTTCTACCTGCCTAGGCATGTGCAATATAGACATAAAATACGTAGGAATGGCTGATAAAACTGAGTTAATAAGTGTCAACCTGCCACCAAGAGAGAGAAAATGTGCTTTCCAGTGGGATAATTTGGAGGACAATTTCTCAAGAACAGGATACCAGTCCCTACGCATGGCCCTCCTATAATGAAGGGGTAAACCCAAATAAGTGATAGGCAAGACTGCAGACTTACAGTCAAGTAGTTTACATGCATTGTCAATTGAGTCTTGACCTACCCTAATCCCAGTAAGAGAAGATTTAGAGAAGTTAATTTTGAGGCCTGAGCAAGATTGGAAGCAGCACAGAATGCGTTTTATATTCACTATGTTTTCAACACCATCAGCTAGGAATAAAATGATGTCATCCGCATATTGGATGATTAATACATGAGAACCCCCATGTGGGAATTGGATGCCTTGAATAAGTTTATGGCTTAATGCTAACTGTAGCATACGATTCAAGACATGGGTAGCAATAATGAAGAGTAAGGGGGATATAGGGTCCCCCTGTCTCAGCCCTTTGGTAGCTCCAAAGAAGCCGTGGGATGTGTCATTAAGTAGTATGAAAAATTTTGCAGAAGAGATACACATCTTTATCTAAGATATCCATTTCCCCCCAAAGCCTAATCCCTACAGGGAATCAAGGAGGAATTTCCAATTAACCTTATCAAAAGCCTTCTCGAAATCCAACTTCAGAATAAAGCCTGAAACCTTAGAGGAATTCATGAAGTGTAGAGTTTCCTGGGCTACCAGGAAACAGTCCCCGATAGAGCGACCAGAGAGGAAAGCACACTGTGAATTGTCAATGACCTTGTTAAGAATAGGGGATAGCCTGGAAGCTAGAGTTTTAGTGAAAATCTTATAAATGCTATTCACCAAACTTATAGGTCTAAATTCTGCGATTGTATTAGCTCCTAAGCGTTTGGGAATAAGAACAATGAAGGTCTGATTTAAGGGGAAGAGAGTGTCTGGATCACTAGATGAGAATATGTGATGAAAAATATGCATAATATCTTCTTTCAACAGATCCCAGAACTGTTGGAAGAAGAACATAGGGAACCCATCTGGTCCAGGACTTTTGTCCCCAGGGAGCCTAGTTAAATTTGCCTTAACCTCTTCCTTTGAAAATGGTGCTTCAAGAGAATCAGGATCGGAGATCTTATTGGAAACCAAATGGTCCCAGTTAAGGAAGGCACTGGATCCTTCTTGACTGTTGAGTTGCTGATAGAAATGTTTTTCAATTTCCTCTCTAATAGCCAGAGGGGATGTAATCATAGTGGAGTCAACAGTAAGAGAGAAGATAGTATTATTTTGTCTATGCGAATTGACCACATTATGAAAGAAGGAAGAATTAGAATCTCCCTCTTTCAGCCATTGAATTCTGGATTTTTGTTTCCAGAAAAGCTCTTTTTCTTTTAAAAATTCAAAGGGCTTATCTCGCAAAGTTTGTTTCTCTCTCCGAGTCTCTTCGTTTAGGATAGAATACTCTACTAAGTAATCTATGTTTTGTATACGAGATTCAATGTCACTTAATAACTGATCTCTTTTCAGTCTAATCGGGCCAATCCAACGTTTTAAACTTTGCTTTAAGAATTTTAATTTATAAGTAAATCTAGCCAGAGGATTAGCTGAATAAAATAGATCTCTCGATTTCAGCCAGCAGTCCTGAATAAGAGATTGACATCCTTCAAAAAGGAGCCAGAATTTGTAGAATTTAAAAGGAGTCGGGCCCCAATTTTGCTTTACAATGTTTAATATAATTGGGACATGGTCAGAAACTACTCTGGCCTTCCCAGAGCAGAAAGAGTTGGGGTATTTAACCAACCAGGAAGTAGAGGTAAGGAAGCGATCAAGTTTGACCATCGTAGGTTCAGCCTGGAGGTTAGACCAAGTATAGGAGCAGTTAATGGGGGAAAGATCCACCAGATTTTTTCCATCGATAAAGTCATTGAACCTTGACATATGTGTAGAAATCCTAGGGCAAGAGGAATGCTCGTGAGAGTATCTAATCAAGTTGAAATCTCGACCTATGACCCAATTTTCATTGACCACTTGGCTAAGACCTCGCAATTCCTCAATAAAATCAGACTTAAGTCTGGATACACAAGGGCCATAGACCCCAGTGAGCCACCACTCAAAGTTGTCCTCAAGTGATAGAAAGTGTAAAGAAAGGCAGTAAAGGCCCGGGAGGTGAGTCTTAAGGCTCAACTTTTTGTCGTCCCAACCAATCAAAATGCCTCCAGAAGCACCAGAAGAAGCAAGGTATAACCATAAAGTAATTTTCTTTCCCCCTAAAGCTCTAAGCAAGGCAGGAGTGTATTCATCTTTCTTAGTTTCAGTAATAATGAGAATGTCACATTTCTGTAATCTAACTAGATTACGAACCACACGTGATTTAGAGCAATATCCTAAACCTTTAATATTCCATGCTACAATGATCATTAACACATATTAGAGGAACGATAGGGGGTCCCTCTCACAAGAGCAACTCTGATCCCTCAGGGAAATGGGATATTTCCCTTGATCGAGCCTAACTTGGGAAAAGAAATTATGTGTCTCTGCGTTGGTTCTAAGGAAAATACCGATCTTTCCACAAAACTCTTGAAAGTGCTGATAGAAGTCCCAAGTCAAGGGGTCTAAGTCCTCATTATGCATATTAGCCATACATAAATCAAAGCTAGAGTGAAGGGAGGCTGGCAAAGCATCAAAGTTAGTAGGAATAACATTACGAGGAATATAATCTAAGGAATTCACAATGGTACCTGGGATGTGAATCGGGGTGTTTGGGTGGGAGGGATGTGGTTCAGTGGATTTCTCAATCGTTACTTCCTTCTCCATACAATCATACAAAGCCAGTAGCTTCTTGAACTTTCCCACAGAAAGATTCCTGGTGTGAATCTCTGCTTGGACGAAGTTGGATTCGTCGAGGGTAGCAGGAGTGTCGCCTCCTTGGGAGCAGTCCATTCTGGTAGGTAGGGAGGAAGAAGCTTTATACCATCCTTCCGAGGCAGGGGGTGGGAGAAGTTTTATTCCAACCTTCAGAAGTAGTAGGGGAAGGGGAAGCTTTAAACAAACCTTCAGAGACAGACGGGGTGGGGAGAATCCCCGCGGAACCAGGTAGAGGATCACTTGCATGTGGAAGAGAGGAAGACCTAGTCCATACATTTACCCCTGGTCTAGAGTTTTTCCCGGACCTGTTCCCACGCCAGCTCTTTGTAGCTTTGAAGGATTTCCTACTAGGTGGGGGAACTTTCTGATGAGTGACGGGAGAAGGCCTAGAGGGCCAGGCTGCAGGGGTATGCTGAGCAGGGGGAGGGGCCGCAAACATCCCAACTAGGTCTGAACTTAACTGGATAAACTATACGACCAAAAGCATAGAATCGAGTATCGGGTAAATCTTTCCCGTGATGCAACAAAATTCGGCACCGAGCAAAACTTTGCTGTTTTGCACGTTCAACAGAGAGATCCACTTCCAGGAGGTCAGCAAAGTCAGCTACCATACATCTAAAAACGTCCACATTCCAAAGGTGGTATGGAATACCTTCTAATCTGACCCATACTCCCTCCTCTCTGAGGGTGAAGACTGCATTAGACTGTGGGGTCCAATGGGTAAAAGAAGTAGAAAGAGTTTGCAAGGAAGAACCGTAGAGGTTCAGGGTGTTTATCTTTATCTTAGGGGAGGGGAATCTCAGGAGAAATTTACGAGGGGCCGAATCCTTGACTTCGACCCCAGAAGCCAAGGGCCAGTGGGTCACTATGTGGTGTTCGAGAAGCTCCTTGGTTAGCTGGGTAGAATGGGAAGATACTAGAGCACAGCAGGAGAGGGAGAGGAGAAGATTGCAGGTAGCCTCGGAAGGAGGAATGATGGTAGGGAAGTGAGGGGAGAGGCCCGCCATGCTTGGGGGAGGAGCGGTCGGTTTCCCTTCCTAGAAAAATTTACAAACAGCCACAGAGTGAGTAGGAGAAAGACAGCGAACACATAAACCCGAGTATTTGCAGTTGCTCTTGATGTGGCCTAGAAGGCCACAACCAAAGCAACGGCCAGAGGCTCGACAGAAGGTTACCAGGGGGTAGGACTTCCGACGATTCACCGTGGTCCACTCCGCTGGCACAGCTAAGGAATGAGACTTTTTGCTCCTTTGGTCAGGGGTAGGAGAGGCAAGGGGAGCAAAACGGGAGCCAAAAGATGGGGGAAGGATAGAATGATCCAGAATGTCAGAGGGGATCTCAGCGTCAGAAGATTGTGCGAGTGAGAGACCAGAACCGTCACTGGAAAAGGGGGGCGAGGAAGACATGCAGACAGCGCTCGGATGCGACTGGCAGGCGTCGTGAGTGACAGATAAGTGGTACTTTAAATGACAATTGTCATAAAAGCACTCATTAACCGTAATGAAGTGGGATTGCTCTGCCTCAATTCGGGCCTCGAGCCATGTGCGTGACTCCAAGTCGGGTTTAGGGAAAATCCGAGGCAAGGAAGTCAAGCGGACAGAGCACGGAAACGACAGGCAGTCGTCAAGAGAGGCAGGAGAGCTGCGCAATAAATGCATATTGTCAGAAAAGCTCTCATGAGCCAAAGCGTGGTGTGAGAGATCTACGCCAACACGGGACTCGAGCGCCAAATCAGGGTCAGGGTTGGCACAAGGCTCGCAGGTATAGTTTGAAGCGTCGGACCCCCAAGAAGTATCTGGATGTAGGTCCATGTTAAAAGGGGGCTTACAGTATTCCTGCGGTAATACAGGAACACAAAAGGAAGAGAAGTTCCACACGGAACACGATACGGACTCTGCAGTGTCAGCGAGACTGACAGGGGCTGCAGGCCGCCGCCCGTCCGTCTCCGTCAAGGAGACGCTAGGAAAAGCTTTTCGACCACCCACCGGCGGCAACCCGCCGGATGACGCCCCAGTGTAGACCACTGGGTCAGAAGGAGAGGAGAAGGGAGAGAAACTCTCCCTGTCCGGGGGACAGACCGAGGAAACGGCCACCACCGAGGAGCAAGCCTGGATATCACCGGAGAGCCGCTGCAAGGTCGGAGACTCCACAGGAAGAGTCAGACCAAGATCCCTAGAGTAAGATCTCGCAAAAAACTCGACAGTGAACGGGAGATTTCTCCATCCAAACAAGAGGGGAGCCAAATCCAAGCTCAGACGACAGAGGTTCAAATCCATAAACCAACTAAAATGTAAATATTTAACATGCATAAAACAATCCACAGTTAGACCTAGATTAACTGCTAGAGGGATGGTAGATAATGAGCTGTCATATACCAACCCTAACAACGACCCAAGGAGGCCAAAAAAAAAATTCGAAGCCACCGCGTAAGTGGTTATTCCGACTGGAAAACCCTAGCTAAGAGTTGGGTTCCAAGGGAAGGAGGTTATCTGCCTCCGATGGTGGGATACCGTCGTAGAGAGAGGCAAAGGGAGGAGGAAGCACCGCGACAACACATACCTGCGAGGAAGGGAGGATCATCTTCCTCGATCTATGGATCCGTGTGCCATTGGAAGTGTGACTGTGCCACCCACGCTCTCTCGAGGAGGGGGAAGGGAGACCACAGCCATGCCGAGACAGCGAGGGCGCGAGACGGGGTAAAAAAGAGAGAAAAGGAGTCGCCACCTGGTCTTTTAATGGAAAGACGAGGAAAACCGCAAATGATTCACTAAAAGTGAATGAAAGAGCTGCAAACATGAAGGCCGGATGTCTACTAACCAGAGGATGGGTAAGGATTCCTATTACGCACGGAGAAGCTGTTAGGCACCCCCGTACGCCCGAGAAACTCGGTCTTTCTAGTCTGATTCGCTTGCTAGAGGCTGAATGTGTGTTTGCTATGCCTAAATTGTGTCCTAATCATGCTGATGTGAGTGCCTAGACAAGACTGGATGGATGTGAAGGACAATGTGCAAAAA
>JAMKQA010003903.1:0-21570 GCA_024699735.1 Posidonia australis
GAGACCTCCACAAAGAGAGCTTGAAAGATGATTTCCCACTACCTCACATCGATGTACTGGTGGACAACACCGTGGGGCACAAAATGTTATCATTTATGGACGGCTTCTTAGGCTACAATCAGATTAAAATGGCAAAAGAGGATATGGAGAAGACATCATTCATCACCCATTGGAGAGTCTTTTGCAACAGGGTGATGCCTTTTGGACTCAAGAACGTCGACACTACGTTCCAGAGGGCAATGACAGCACTCTTTCATGACCTCATGCACCAGGACATTGAGGTGTATGTGGACGATATGATTGCCAAATCCAAAGAGTCTGACAACCATCTCGCCTTCTTGAGAAAGTTGTTTGACCGCCTACTGAAGTTTAAGCTCCGGCTGAATCCCAGCAAATGTGTGTTTAGCATGACATCAAGAAAGCTCTTGGGATATATAGTCAGTCAAAGGGGGATTGAGGTCGACCCTAATAAAGTCAGAGCCATCATCGAAATGCCTCCTCTGCCATAGAGAGGGAGGTCCGAGGTTTGCTGGGGCGCCTACAATACATTAGCCGCTTCATCACCGAGTTCAATCCCATATGTGAGCCAATCTTCAAATTTCTGAGGAAAAATGCTCAGATCACCTGGAGTGTGGAGTGCCAAGTCGCCTTCGATAAGATCAAACAATTGCTAGCCAGGCCACCAATCCTAGTCCCCTCAATGCCAGGACAGCCACTTCTCCTCTATTTGTCAGTTACACAGCACTCCATGGGTGTCGTATTGGGTCAGCACAATGAGACAGGCCGTAAAGAATGGGCAGTGTACCATCTGAGCAAGAAGTTCAATGATTGTTAAGTCAAGTATACCACCATCGAAAAAGTTTGCTTATCCTTAGTCTGGGCCACGCAACGTTTGCGACACTACATGATGGCGTATCCAGTTTTACTGTTATGCAGGCATGATCTGATGAAGTACTTGTTCTAGAAGTCAGTACTGGTGGGAAGATGCGTCAAGTGGTAGGTTTTGTTATCCCAATATGACATCACCTTTGTGATGCAAAAATATGTGAAGGGACAGGCCTAAGCAGATCACTTGGCTAACTTGCCTTTGCCAGATTATCAGCCCTTACAGACCCAGTTTCCCGACGAAGACATATTATTCGCCATGGATGATTCGGGACTCGAGGAGTCGGAAGACCAAAAGCAGTGACGCCTCTACTTTGACGAGGCAGTAAACAAGAAAGGCCAAGGTATCAAGGCAGTACAGGCAACACCCCAAGGACATCTCATCCTATTTTCCAAGAAACTATCGTTCCAGTGCACCAATAACGAGGTAGAATATGAAGCATGCATCCTTGGCATGCAAGCTACATTAGAGCACGGTGTACGGAATCTGCAAGTCCATGATGACGCTTTGCTGATCATATCCCAGGTGAACGGGAGTTGGAAGACAAAATACCCGAAGCTAGTGACATACCACTCATATCTCCTGAAGCTCAGGGCAGAATTCGAGGACATTTCTTTCTCCTTCATTAACAGAGCTAGGAATGCATATGCAGACGTGTTGACAACTCTGGTGTCGTGGTTGTCCATACCAGACGATCACGTGATGGACGTATCGGTGACCTGAGTGGACTACCTTGCATACTGCATGAGCATCGAAGAAGCCAATTCACTTGAAGAGCTTCCCTAGTACCACGACATCAAAGTTTTCTTGCAAACTGGGAACCTCCCGCTTGATACCCCAACCACTGATAGGAGGAGCATGCAGTGGCTTGCGTCAAAGTATGTGCTTGGGGGTGGCTATTTCTATAGAAGATCCTACAACCAAATGTTGTTAAGGTGTGTAGACCAAAAGGAGGCCGGTACTTTGATGCTACAGATCCATGCTAGAGTGTGCGGCCTACACATGAATGGGATCTCGTTGGCCATGAAGGTCATGCTACAAGGCTACTACTGGTTGACCATGGAAGCGGACTACTATCGATTCGTTTGAAGGTGCCACAACTGCCAGGTCCATGGGAACCTGATCCACGCCCCCCTCATCAACTGCATAATATGTCTACGCCTTGGCCCTTCTCAACATGGGGAATTGATGTCATTGGAGCCATCCATCCTACAGCCTCTAATGGGCACTGCTTCATCTTAGTTGCAATCGACTACTTTACGAAATGGGTAGTAGCGACCTCCTCCAAGGCAGTCACCACCGTAGCTACAGAGAAGTTTGTCTAGAACAACATTATAGCCCAGTACGGGGTTCCTCACGCCCTCATCTCCGACAATGGAAAGAACTTCGTAGACAAGAGGGTGGAGGATATCTTGTTGAGCCTCCACATCAAGCATCACAGATCCTCCCCGTACCGCCCAAAGATGAATGGCACTATGGATTCCACCAACAAGAACCTCACAAAGATCTTGAAGAAGATGGCAGAGACTCATCGGGATTGGCATGACTAGCTACCCTACGGATTATGGGCCTACAGGACATCCATTCGGACTTCTATAGGGGCAACCCCATACTCATTGGTCTACGACATGGAGGCAGATCTCCCCATTGAAGTAGAGATTCTGTCACTTAGAATCCTGAGGGAAGCAGAGCTAGAGCAGGTGGAATGGGTCGAAGATCGGTGCATACAGCTAAACCTAATAGATGAGTGAAGATTGCAGGCCTTGCACCATGCTCAATGCTATCAGAGATGCATGGCTAGGTCCTATCAAAAGAAGGTCGGACCCAAAAATCTAGCACCAGGAGATTTAGTCTTGCGAGCAATTCATCTGCCTAATGCCTGTGGAAAGTTCCAACCTAATTGGTAGGGTCCCTTCATCGTCAAGCAGGTTTTCTCAAGAGGAGTTGTAATCTTGGAGAACATGGACTGCATTGAGTAGTCTAAGCCAGTCAATACATGCTACCTGAAGAAATACTACTAGTGACTGGGTCCCGACGCACTGGGCAAAGTCCTCTCCCCTGTATCCAATCACCCTACATCATGGCATTCTGCATTTGTAGTCCACATCTCGACATTTATTCATTCTATTTCATTGCATTCACACCGAGATTTTGTAACATACACACCTGCATCCATACAGCATATACACTCGTCATCCATATTTTGTTTCCTGTACAAGCACGCATACGCAAGCACATCTGCATTTCGACCTAATGATGAAATCGAAAAAGCTTAGCCTACCTCGGGAAAAGGTTCTCACCTCCTGAAGAGTTCTATCTGAATCGTTTAGCAAGTGAGGAAGCCACTTCCTATCGAGAGTAGGACGAAGCTTTCAAACTCTCTAAGGACCCACACCTCCAAGAGGGAGATAAAATGCTAGGGTGTGAGCAAGAGTGAGCAAGAAAAATCACAATGTTTAGAGGGCACAAAAGAAATGAGATGATAGAAGTCGAAGACAGAAGTCAACCCTAGAGAGGTGTGTGGGCCAACTCTACCCTGAATATACCCCAAGGAGGAGTCGGAGCCTACGCTTGAACCACCCACGTCATTGAAGGGCTAACCTGCCTTTTTAGTAACAGCCTCCCACCTTGGCGTCCATTACCTCCGATAGGAGTAGAGTGAACCCACACACCTATGAGGGAGTAAAAGAAAAGTTGATAATATAGAAAAGCAGGTGTGGGACCTGGAGAGTTTGATGTGGACCCCTAGTCTCGTCACCATTTAAATGCTGACCACCCAGTTATCCAACATTCCAGTATCCACTATCCTAGCACAACCACACCACCACCCAGAGTGCCACCCGTCAGCTAGGGATCCGGATAGAGTCCTTCGGGCAACAAGATCCCCCATTCCGTTCAGATAGGCACCAAGGCTTTCCTAATTTTGAGCGCCCAACATAACTAAGTAAGCACAATCCATGCATCTGCATTTGCATTACTTCCCCCATCGCCGTTATCACGGGACAGGACTTTGCCCAGTCAGCAACCAGGGGCATGTCAGTTGCCCACATAGTTGACCTCAGCAAAACATCAGCACCAGGGGCATGTTAGCTGCCCACATGGTTGACCTCAGCAGAACGTCAGTATCAGGGGCATGTCAACTGCCCACATGGTTGACTTCAGTAGAACGTCAATACCAGGGGCATGTCAGCTGCTCACATGGTTCACCTCCAGCCAGGGGCATGTCAGCTGCCCACTTGGTTGACTTCAGTAAAGCATCCACAGCCAGGGACCTGTCAGCTACGTTTTGGAAAATGGAGGTTTTACCAGGTGTTTCAGGCCAAGAGTTTGGTGCAAGTCAGTAGCTCCACACTGAAGGTCAGTTGAAGGAATGGATAGAGGCAGATCATCGAGCCTAGAAGCACTTCATTTTGAGACTCCGAAGGCCAGGGAACTGCAGCAATTTCCCCCACACCTGGGAGCCGTGTGGTAGCTGCACGTAGGACATGTGCGTTTCTACCAAGGGCACTAGTGGCCAACTAGCAGCAGAAGTGCCTCCAGCATACCTGAACTAGAGGCCATGCCAGGCAAGTCACAATAATGTATCCAATCTACGTCCTCAAAAGGATAGATGTTTTGGCCGGTCCCAATGATATGGTGGAGCCATTCAAAGAAGTTGGTCACAGAAGGAAATAAAAAGGTCATATAGTGAAGAGCATATATTCTTCATTCAGATTCAAGTTAAGGATACAATCATTGAAAGAAGTCACAAAAATACGCTACATATGGTCGGATCATCTATTCCCTTCAGTCCAAGCCCTCTTCGAGCTGCTAGCATTTTGAAACAGAGGAGCGCAAGGGGCTATTTCACTGATTGGCCAGTCCACCTATGTATGTGCCCTATATGCCTCAAAACAACCCGTGCCTCTCACCAGAGTCAAATCACTAGAGCTAACACCGGTTTGTAGCAAACGAGCCAGTTTAGCGGTCATGGTAGTAGAATTCTGAGGATACAGCCAAAGGATGGTGGGCATGGGAGATTGTTCAAAAAGTGTCCTGGCAGAAACCAAATTGACACAGGACACGAGTAGGGTAATACTCCACTCTTCCAGTCAGGCTAAGAAGAATGACCACCCTCATGTCGGTATCATTGAAGAACACGATGAAAGGCTCCGTAGTTGATTGGACGATCCGCCAAATAATCAGACTTCTAGACAGTCCCTCCAACTTCTTATAGAACTCCCGTACTCCAAAATTGGTCTGGGAATGCCCGCTCTGGCCATAGGCCTCAAATGATGGTCTTTGGGGGCGTAAGACCTCGACTCCCATGTGAGCCGCCAACCACACCTGTCCAAGCACTAAGTCAGTACACAGATGTGCCAATCTCAACAAAATTCAAAGTTACCTGCACTAATGCTCCACAACCGTAGAAGTGGTGACACCAGTGAAGTGCACGGTCTAAACCCCGATAGCTCTCTGCCAAAATCACGGGAGCCAGATCAATTGGTTTGCTCACCACTGCCAGAGCGATCTACGCTACCTCAATCGCCACTATCATCCTGCCATGATTGAATATGAGATCCCCATGGAAACGGAGGACGAAGCCGTGCAACCATAGATCGTCGCCCATTGCAGAGTGCCTCATAATCACTTCAACAAAGTAGTCCAAGCATGGGTTCCGAGCCATCTACACAAATTAAGTGCCTCCTACATTCTACAGTATTTAGACCAGTTAGTTGGGAAAGGACAGATGCATACCCATCCCAATGCATGAAGACCGAAGGCCCTAGCAGTCTTGAAAGGTCACAAATTCGCATGGTTTCCTCTAGGGTGATGGTAAGTTCCTCATGACCAAATCGGAATACGTGGATGGTTGGTTTCCAGAATCTAGCCATGGCACATAGGAGATATCGGTTCATCTTGACATCCCCGATCTTCAACCGTCGCCTAGAGACCCCCCAGCACTAGAGCTTCTCTCAGTCACTATCAGAAAGCATGTCGATCCAACACCTCAGCATGTCCGAGCAGTGGGGCGGAGTAACCATCATCAGGAAACCCTGGAAAATATACAAGAGCACCATGTCAGGGACCCACGGCTTGCAACCATCCCACCTTGCCATGGATGCCTCACCATGTCGCCTGAGAGCGGAGCACCAGCCACGAGAGAAGAGAAGCCCGGTAGAGCAGTGCCGAAGCTATTGGTGGATGAGAAACAACGGAGGTTGCACTGGTCGGAGGAAGAGGGGGCAAGCCATGGAGGAATCTAGACCAGAGGGAGAAAGGCAGGTGTGCCCCCTCTCATTCAGCCAATACCCCATTTTAAAGGAGGGAAAAGGCCCATGAGCAACGGCAGGACGGCGACCCGTGACTATGTCAGGCATCACGTGCGTCATGATTGCGCGTACGACATGTGCGTTGTAAGTAGGGAATTTGGACCCTGTAACAGAGACCCTGAGGAGAACTACATTCCACCTGTGCGTGCTCATCAGGGATTTCCAGTAGCTACACCTTCATCTGAGCTGCACTAGGGAGACACACGTGTCACATGCGCATATGGCACAGGGCTCCTCAACCGAGTCACTGCTGTTCTAGAGCTCTTCTAACTGGTGCAAAGAAATTGAAGCTCAGTTATAAGCACAGACAAACATATTCAAGGCACACAACAAAGACAGGCAATTCAGAAGACACTCATCAAGAAAATAGGCTAATTAAGAAATAGTTCAAGCTTACAGAACCAAAGTTTACAGTTAATGATGTTTAGTTACAACACTTGTAGAGATATAAAATGGGTAGACTAATCCCAGGCCTCGTCATCACTCTCGTCTGGTTCCCGCCTTTAGGAGGCACGAGCAGTGCAGTGCTCACCCTTGCTCCTAAGTCGACGAGCAATCGTAGCTGAGGCCACATGAGCATAGGAAGGGGTAAAAGTAGATGCACCCGTTAGGTCCTCAAGTGGAGGTATCCTCCTCGAGGTCGAGGTCGGCCTCGTCACCACTACTCTCAAGGATGACGTCCTCCAGCTGGTATCCCTAAAATGAAAGGGTCAGTCCTGAATATGCACAGAAAAGAATGATAGACACAGAACCAGGAAAACACTTACCTCCCCGCGAGCTTCCCGTTGGGCCTATTATAGATAAAGATAATGTTGTTAGCATGATCAAGCATGTACAATCAGGAATTGTAAAATAGAAGAGGTAGAATGCAATACCTTGGCTCATCGCATCTGAGTGTAGAAATCACTCAACCTGCCTTCGAACTGCTGCAACAAAAGCAAACAATTGTGTCTGAACAGTCAAAATCATGGAGTCAGGTTATATCTCAAGCAGAAAGTAAAATTTACCTCATCCCAGTTCTCCAAGAACCACATATCTCGTTGTTGTTCCTGGAGATCCTCCTCGAAGAGATACGGCTTGCAGGCACGTTCATACCACTCTTGGTACTTGTCATAGTTGGCGAGATGGAGGGTGTACCGGCTTCGGTCAACCATGATCTCTGTCGTGATAGAGCGAGCTCGTACGTGGGTAGTGGCCCAAGGCACCATCTCGATAGGAGGTGGAAGCAGGATGTTGAACTTCGAGGTGAATTGATGATGAACCTGGCCAAGCAGGTAGAAGGCAAACTTCTTGAAGTAGAAAAATTTCATCTGCTTTTGACGGTAAGTCCGAGCGGAGTTCAGAGGCTCCTAGTCTAGCCCGGCGTACCACTCAAAAGGCCTCAGCTCGACATGTACAAGGCAAAACAGAACACAAGTTAGTCTAGCAAGATATCAGAAAACAAAGAAAGCAGTAAACAGGTGTGATGTTTGCAAATTCACATCATGTATCAAGAACAGGTCCAGTAGATAGCAGTAAGAGTCGTAACTGTACACCCCTACTGCGGTACGATGGTCTAGCTCACACTACTGTCGTGGAAGCAGGAGAAGTCTAGGACAGAGGTGGAAGAAGTAATGCCCCCGCATACAATGCTCCATCCACTAGTACTGTGAATACAAAAAAGCAAGTCAGAACATAGTCATATTGCTTGAACTGAAGAAGATAATACAGAAGCTTGCCGTCAGCAATGGGTAGAGCCCCACGTGGGACTGTTGATTGCTCTTTACAACACTGTCCAGGCCGCAGAGCATGTAGGTATAACTGGTGCCATCCTAGTCATACCGGTCCAAGTGATCCAAGTCGGCGAGATATATCAACCAATCTGCCAAGACGTAGTATCCGGAAGTGTCACAAAAGATCATAGGCATCAACTCCATTAGAAAGTGGCGAAGAACAAACTTTGCCTCCCTTGATCTCAGTGCTGGATCCAACCAGAATAAGTTCCACTCCCTAATCCAACTATAACGGAGATAATGTGGTGACTGGGTCAGTGGTGGGCACTCACGGCCCAAAAGCACAGTAACCTTGACGAACCCCAAGGTGGCCTTGCCGATTATGGGCTCCTTTCCAAAGCTAAAGTCCGTCAATAGCGCCCAGTGCACCAATAGGATTGTCATCTCACTGAAAAAGAGGTTGAAGGTGTGGGTCTCATGTCGCCACTGCTCCACGAGTGCCCGAAAAAACTCATAATGCCCATGGACTGCTCGGAGGCGTAGGAGACTCCCGAACAGGGTGCGGTGCAGTAGAAACTCCTTCAAGAAGCCGGGGAGTCGCTCGAAGTGCTCCAACATCGGTGTCTAGAGACACCACATCACCCGCCAAGCATCGTCGGCTTGAGGAGCAAAGAAAAGCAATGTCAGAAATTAGTTACACCATGAAAATTTGTGCAGAAAAGGGAAAGGGTACTTCAAAATCTTCGTGGTTGCAGATGTGATTTTCATCCAACAATCGACTCCCGAAATTACCGGATTTCTGCCAAAAGAGATTCAGTTCAACAAATCTAAAGCATGTGTAAGGAAAAGACCAAAGCAGGTGGAGTCTTGATTTCTTACATCCTTGGGGATGTTGGGCATCGCTTCCTCTGATGCTCGAGAACCAGAAGTAGCCCCAGATCATGAACTAGATCCACGACCCTGAGCCTGTGAACCAGAAGCAGCCACAAATCGTGAGCTAGACCCATGTCCCTCGGCTCGCGAACTGGAGGCAATCATGCTCGCCTAGGTCACCTCAAACTCGAATATTGAGTCTGACTGTAAATGCAAGATCATGTTTAAATGAGTATGTTATCAAAACAAAGCCGTGGTAGACCGTTGCACCAAAAACACAAGTAGTTAGAGTAACCAAAGACAGTAAAAGGAAAAAGCCAGAATTTTTATCCAAGACCCAACATTTAAATTTTGGGGGAGGTCGGTCCAAGCACAAAATCAATGGCATTCGCGGCAGCATGCTTCACAGTATCGTTCACAACAACAGGCTCGGTGACTTTTTACAGTGTTGTCCAAACAAGCATGATGGCACATTTTTAAGGAAAATATTGGCATGGCAGTACAGTCAGTTGATTATCCAAGTATAGCATTTTTCCATATGTACATGTATGGATGAGCATAAAACCAAGGCCAGCCACCAACCCACGCCCACTGGTTGCTGCCCCGTCGGCGAGGAACCCTGAACACTCGATGGCGAAAGAGGAGGAGGTGGCCGTGCA
This sequence comes from Posidonia australis, assembly GCA_024699735.1. Lineage (NCBI taxonomy): Eukaryota > Viridiplantae > Streptophyta > Magnoliopsida > Alismatales > Posidoniaceae > Posidonia > Posidonia australis. The sequence goes on from JAMKQA010003903.1 coordinate 9,443, forward strand.
CACAGGAAACACAAAAAAGGGGGGCCAAAGCAAGAAATGGCAACAAGCAAACATGGAGGAGGAAAGCGAGAGACAGAAGAGTACCATTCTGCATCGATGATGCGCGCTCACACTCGAGTTCTGCTGCGCTCGCGCTTACCACCCGCGAGTGTTGTCTAGATGTCCCTTGCGCCGACGTCGCATTGAGCCCCTCACGACAAAGCTTTCGCCAATACGCCCGTGTAGCACCTCCATTGTCCCTAGCGCCGACGACACGTCCTCGGGCCGACAATGCCCCACTAAAGCTTGTGCCCGCACATGCCTCCGCTGCTCCAAGGCCCTCGCTTGCGCCGCTCCGTTCACGCCTGCACTGTTACGGATGCCACGCCCTGAGCCCTAGCCGTGCACGGTGGAAGAAGAAGAGGAAGAAGGTGGAGGGACACGGGGAAGAGGAGGGGGAGATGTCGTTTGGGCTGGAAGGTTTTTAAAGAAGAAGAAGAGTTTGATTTTGTTTTAAGTTGGTGAATAAGCATGCAGAAGTTTTTATGCAGAAGCATAGAAAGGGAGACCAACTGTCATGCATCCATTCAAGACAGGAGTAACTACCAATGGATCCCACAGGTTTGGAAAATTTATTCTAGTCCCTCAGCAATTCCTGTAAAAATTATGGACCAAACTGCAGTTTACCTAGTGAAAAACAGAACCATCCCTCAGAAAATCAGAAAGGCTAGAAACGTCTGCACTGCTCACAGGCCCCAGGCAAAGTTTCTGGGACAAGAATTGCCACCAGGATAGGCTTCAGTCAGTTTTGCAGTTTTTTACAATAGTTTCCAGAAATTATAAACAGGTCCCTAGACTTCTCCATATGTCAGAAAGTTTTCTCTTGTCAAGCCCTAACCGTCAAGACAGATCCAAAGAACTCAAGTCAGCATTAGGTAGTTCATTGCTTCAGAAAATTCCTAAATGAGTAAGAACTAGAAATTTTGCAAAGAGGTCCCTAGAACTTCTGTACTGACCAAAGCCCCAGTTCATGGAGTCAGAATTGAAGTGAATGCTCCGAAAGTTTGGTCGGGGCATAAGCATCACTAGCAGAACAACAATTTGAGCTCATGAGACAATTTGGGGAAATTTTATAGAAAAGTCCCAACAATTTTCTAAATGACAAGAAGACCCTCGACTATCACTGAAGCAGATTGCCTACCAGATTTGACCTCTCGTGAGAGATCAAGAATGCCCCCGTGACACTAGAATTCAGTTTTTGCACCAACACTCAGAATTCGACGGTTCAAGGTAAAATTACCATAATGCCCCTAACAACCGACCACCTGGTTGATGGCACCCTGATTGCCGGTCAGGGCCCGTCAAGGGTTCCCTTCACCCTCGATCAGGCTCAAGGTCACTCCAGAATCATGTGGTCAATTTGCAGTGGATTTCGCCACAACTAGAAAGTTACCATTTTGCCCCTATCAATGTATAGAGGAATCTTGAGCCCCATCCACCTACTAAAGGCTCCCACACACCTTGTGGTAGTCTGCGAAGGCATCCATGGGGAAAGGTTTTTCATGGACAGAGTTCAGTGGAATCAGGCAAGATTATAGATTTGCCCTTGCCTTGCCAAAGTTCAGGAAGCACCCAGGAAGAGGTAGCATCTAACTGGCAACAACAATGCTTCACTCTTCTCTTCTCTTTGTCGACCCAGCAAGTTCGATAACTTATCAGCTCTCTCCTTCCTGTCCACTCCAAGCCGACCTGCTTGTACACCGACAACGACTTGGTTCTATTTCTGTCCACTCCAAGTTGACCTATCTGTACACCGACAACGACTTGGTTCTATTTCTGTCTGCTCCAAACTGACCTATCTGTACACCGACAACGACTTGGTTTTATCCTGTCCACTCTAAGCCGACTTATCTGTACACCAACAGCGACTTGGTTCTACTTCTGTTCGCTCTAAACCAACCTGTTTGTACACCGATAGCGACTTGGTTCTATCTTGTCTACTCCAAGCTGACCTATCTGTACACCGACAACGACTTAGTTCTATTTCTGTCCTCTCCAAGCCGACCTGTCTGTACACTAACAGCGACTTGGTTTTATTTCTGTCTGCTCCAAGCCGACCTGTCTGTACACCGATAGCGACTTGGTTCTATTTTGTCCACTCCAAGTCAACCTGTATGTACACCGACAGCAACTTGGTTCTATCCTGTCCGCTTCTAGTTGACTTGTCTGTACACCGACAGTGATTAGGTTCTATCCTTTCTCTCTTTGTCGGCCTGACAAGTCCGATAACTTGCCAGCTCTCCCTTTTCTATCCGCTCCTTGCCGACCTGTCTCTACACTAACAGTGACTAGGTTCTATCTTATTCTTCTATTCTCTTCTAGGCCTGACAAGCTCGATATCTTGTTGACCCCCTCCTAGGTCCCCGTTCAGGCAGATAGGATCTAGGATGTCCCTTTCTTTTGGGCTGGTACCCCAAACTACCCGGATGACCTCCGTCACCAGTCACTTTCCGGTCGGCAAGCCTGTCAGTCTTGCCACGCCCCTCTTCTCCTCAGGTTGATAACCGAAACTTTTTAGCGATGAGTCCGTCAACTCATCAAGCATCGTAGCATTCATTCGCATTTGCATGTACCAACTAGCATTTGCACAACACATACATCGTAATCAGGCATATGCCACGTCATTAGCATATCATACATTTGAAATGCACACTTCATCAGCATCAACCTACAACATAGTGGCATTTTGACATTAGCGGCACTTACACCAGCATTGGCATCACTCAAAACCATGCACATACCTGCTTGGTTCCAACACACAATCATTTGGACATTCTAGAGGGACATCACTTACATTAGCATCTACACCTCGGCATGCGAGCCATGACCTCCAGTGCATCCGTCGAATAAGCGACTTATGCATCCGTCGGATAAGCGACTTATGGCCAATAGCAAAGTTTCCTTCCTATCTACTGGGATGGGGTGTCTTCTCTCAACCTTGAGCAGCGGTCTCATTTCCCTTGACCTCGCTCAGGGAGGGGCATCTGTAGACACCCCGGTTTCTGACCAATGTTGGCAGGCAGACCTGGTAGAGATTGCAACTGGACGGCTGACCGGGACTTACCCCAATTCCCCAACCAAACCCATGTACCTAAACCAAACCAAAAAACCTCTAATTACCCTTAACTCACTCATCCAATGAAGCCCAATACTTAAAACCCAGCCTATGTGCTCTGGCCTAATTACATGCACGGCTCGATTGTGTGGCCCAAGCGCGCGACAGGGCCAGGGCAACACGACAAGCGTCGCCTGACTTGTCGCTTTCGTTGTATGACCTCGTACCTCGTATGAGTGGCGTCGTGCACGGAGCACCGACTTGCCTCTTGGTGTGCCTGACACCACTCTAGTTTTCCCATGCCCTGCCACCAGCCTTCCATGCCCTGCGCTGCCCACCGCTGCACGCCACCTCTGCAGCACGCCTGCAAGCCACTCCCTGCAGCCTTCTGACACCCCATTTCGCCACGCCATCAGCCACCTACCACACCAGGGATGATGCACCAAAACCCACTCGAGCCCTTCAGACAAAGGACACCCAGGCATTCGCATAAGAGAAGAGCGGAGAGAATCTAGAGAGAGCTTCACCGGAGAACTTGAACTCAACACTCGAGCCTCCGGTAGCCCTCCTCCACCACCTGCGGCGAGCATCCCGAGCTCCTCCTAAGCACCCCTAACCATCTCTAGACTACCCTGAGCCATTCCTGAGCCATCCCCAGCCTCGTGGCAACCGTCCAATCTCTCGCTGGAGCATGTCGCCTATCGACTCCAACGACATTCTTCTACTGTCCACAGGTACAATACCTTCTCTAGGACCATCATAGGAATAGTGGACATTGTCATTGCATTGCTCTAGTGCAGTTTTCTTGTGGGTTTTCATCCATATTTTTTGCATCCTATCATCCTCCCTGTCGACAGACGGCAATCACTAGCGTGAGGTCGTCCCAGCCCTTGAGCGCCTGGTTTGGAAGTCCAATGGCACCCCTCTTCCTCCCTTCACCCCTCGGAGCGGTCGAGCTAATCCCTAAGCCCGAAAACTACCCGTGGAGGCTCACCAGAGGTGGATTGGCACTAACGCCAGTGACAAAGGTGGGGGGAAGAACCCACTGCATTTCATTGATTTCTCTACATTTGCATCGTGCCATGGTAGATTCCTCCAGCTCTCGGACGACCCGCATCATCCGATGATGCCCTGTTCTTCGAGGAGGCGATGAAGGAGGCAAGCCTGGTGCCCTATTCCATATGCACGCCCCGATAGCACGCCTCACATGCGCGCGTCGGACAAGGCTTGGATGGGGTCAGGCCCTAGCAAGCCAAAGCCAAACCCTCTTTTTTGAGGCTCCTCCTGCATACTTGCCTCTTCTAACGTGGTTTTACTCTCTGGATTGCTTGAGACCCTTGATTTTGATTAGGTTTTCTTTTATGTAATAATTTTCTCGACTCTTAACATATGCATGAGCCCTAATATGACTATATCCCCCTAAATCTCGATGGCTATTCCATAGTCGTCCTTGTGTGGCTGGGGATGAGGCCATGATGGGAATTGGCCATGATTGCTTTGGGATGCACGTTCTGAGTGCATGTAGACCTTGCACACCACTCAAGCACGTATCGACCAGGGATCTGGCATAGCTTAGCCATTTGCCTAGTCACATTTTTACCCCTTGCATTGTTTTGTACCTTTTGGTTTGAGTGCATTCAATCTTTAGCATGTCATGTATCTTTAGTCACATAATCTACTTCTCTTGCATCATCCATGTAGCCCCAATAATTGGCATCTAAGTGCCCACATTTCCATACACGCAAGCGAGATTCCAAGAAAGACTAATTCATCGGGTGTGTGGGGGTGCCTAACACATTCCCCGCATGTAATAGGAGTCCTTACCCTTTCTCCGATTCGCAATGATCCGTGTGTTGAATCCAATTGGCATGAGTCATCTATTATTCGCTCTCGATTTTGAATTTCGGTTTTTTTGATATGATTTTCCTCGTCTTCCCATTTTTAAATAGACTAGGTGGCAACTCTTCGTTTTATCCTCATATTGCTATCTGATGTTTTCGAGTTGTTTTCCCGTCCTCGGAATCATCGGATTCGCCATGGCCCTACCAACTTCCATGCGATCCCAATCGTATGGGAGCACTGTCCCCCCTCCGCCAGCATGGTCACAGAAATAATCTTAAAGATTTGTATAAATAATTGGCGTTGAAACAGAATGTGTTCCATGAAAGATTTCTATAATGAAAAGTGCTTTCAAAAAGGTTTTGAAAAGAAATGCATGGTTTTGAAAAGGATTTTTTGTGGTTTTTGGTCAAATCCACGTGACTATAAGGCCTTAGCGAATTGGGGGTATGAGACCTCCATGAAATCGGTACAAACTCTACGACATGGTTGTCGACGATGGACACAGTTGAAAAAGACCATGGCTCTTGAGGTACTATAGGGCCCAGAAGAAAGAGTCTGGTCCACCCTCTTTATCTAGTATTGGTTGGGCCTAGGGTCGTGAGTCTCTGGGTGTCCGGGCACGAAGGGACATTGTGGGGATAGACCCCGTGCATGTGTTGTGTGACCTATGGGTCATGGTTTGTAAGGCCTGTGGGGCCATGGCAGGTGAACTCCTATAGGAGGTGGTTTACTACGGTAGTACAGTAGGGTCGAGGTTGGTGCCTCGTCGACGGCTTGTAGCTATAGGTCGGTCACCTGTGGTCAGAGTAACACAACTGGTTTTGATGGACTATGTGAGCTTTGGTTTTGAGCTAGAACTGGTGTGTAGTTTTGTGATTTTTGTTAGATTATAGTCTTGTTCGGACTTATGGTTTTTAGCTAGTTTCCAGCCAAGGCTTAGATGTTTTTTAACTTTGTGTTTTTTTAGGCTAGATTCCAGTCAAGGATTGGTTTCCAAAAATACACAAATATGACTTTGAAATGCATGGAAATTTTAAGAATAGAATAGAAAGGTTTAGGCATGATTTTTGTATGCTCTAATCACTGTTATTAGTATGGTTTTCTGTCGTAGTTTTGGTAGGTGCGTGTTGGGTGACTAAGGTCACTTACGCATTTTGCATCTCATTTTCAAGTGCAAATCTGGGTGCAGTCTAGTCCTAGTGCATATAAAGGAGCCACAAGTTGCACACGAGGTTCTGGGTAGTGTTTAGTTGTTTTATTTATTTTACTTTAGTTTAATTTTGTTAATTAGTTAATTAGGTAGTACTGATGCTGATTTTTGACACATCAGAGCGTTACAGACTGGTATCAGAGCTTAGGTGTGTCTACTTAGTGGCTTTATAGGACTACACAAGAATAGTGTTGCACCTGACCTGTGTTTGTCTTGTGGTAGTAGCGAAATGTCGCGTGGTGGTAGAGGCTGTGGTAGGGGTAGGACCCCTACATCTAATTCTGGCATAGAGGAGGAGAGCACCTGGAGAGGTATGTAATAGCAGCTCGGAGAGATGATGCGAGGGATTGTTCAATTCCTTGGGGGAGGCAACAATGATGGGGCCAAAGGGGACCCTTGGATCGTGCAGTTCCATCGACTAAGTGCCCCTACTTTTAATGGTCGTGGCAAGCCAAAGGACTGCGTAACGTGATTCTTGGAAGTGGAGAAAATCCTCGAGGGAATGGAATGTCTGATAGAATAGTGGGTACAACTCGCAACATTCTAGGTTAAAGGCGACGTCAACCAATGGTAGAGGGCTAGGCGTCGGACCTAGTTTCCTAACTCCAACTTGCTGATGATCTCTTGGGAAGACTTTTGGGAGGTATTCTTTGAGAAGTATTTTCTGGAGTATGAGAGGGATAGATTGGATAAATAATTTTGGAATCTAAAGCAAGGAAGCATGAGAGGGATAGATTGGATCAAGAATTTCGGAATCTGAAGCACGGAAGCATGTCTATGGCAGAATATGAGGCCACTTTTTCTTAGTTGGAGTAGTTCTCGTAGACTTTTGACAAGGAGAAGCACAAAGCCAAGAGATTTGTAGAGGGGTTGAATCCAACCATCAGATCAAAGGTCCTTGGTTTCCAATGCTAAACTCTGACAAATGCAATAGAGCTAGCAGTTTGATATGAGGATGACTATTGTCTGTTCCTATAAGAGTACCCCAAAGGCAAAGGGAAGATGTTTGCTCATCGGCGTTCAAGTTCCAAGATGGTGAGTATCAGAAGTTTTGGAAGCTTTGGAAAGAAAAGAAAGGAACGGTCCGACTCTGCTATTGAGGAGCATAGTGTTACGGGAGGTGTCGAGTAAAACTAGGTTGGGTTAAATAGGGGCCTGAAGAGGACTTGTGTAATGCCCCAAACCTGGGTACGTTACTGTAGACACCCCAATTTCCCAATTTTGCAAGATGAAAGTGTGATGGCTGGGTTGTTAATCCACTAAGGCCCATAAAGGCCATATAGGCCCATAAAGCCCAAATAAATCCACTAAGGCCCATAAAGCCCATATAGGCCCTCAAAGCCCACATAGGTCCATCAAGGCCCATGGAAGCCTACTTAGGCCCATAAAGCCCAAATAAATCCATTAAGCTTACCAAGGCCCACCAAAGCCCATAGAGGCCCACTTAGGCCCATTAAGCTTACCAAGGCCTACCAAAGCCCATGGAGGCCCACTTAGGCCCATTGGGCCCATAAAGCCTACTTTGGTCCTTGGGCCCATGAAAGCCCATAATGTGTCAAAACATATCTTTTTCCTTTTCCAACCCAACAGCCCATCTTCTCCTCTCCATTTTCAATTTTTGCTTCACTCACTGTTTTTACCACAGCCACTCTTGAACCCATTCCTTCCTCTTCTTCCACCACATTAACACATAAACCATCCCCAAAAGCACCCAACAGCCACTCCTCCATCTCCTCTCATCTCAGCATCCAGCCACCCATCTTTTCCTCACTGATTGCCCAGCAACAGCCCGATCCAGCTCGAGCCCTTCAAGAACCCAAAGAAACTAGAGCCTCTAGATGAATAGGAGCCACCATTGATCTCTGTCGACGAGCAAGGAGACAGCTTGGAGACAGTAGTTGGGGTTTTTAGTCCATTAGGGGAGTGGTTAGTTTTATTCGACTCAAGGAGTTCATTCTCCTTTATCTTAGAGTCATTTGTGGCCTAGCTTGGAGAAAGACCAGCTAAGTTGGCTTTCCACCTCGATGTGATAACTCTTCTAGGAGAGCACCACTTAGCATGGATGTGACATCTGGGCCTGATTATCCATTTTTATTTGTAAACCATGTAATTAATTGTAATATTGCTTAAATCGTTTATTAATGTATAATCTGTTGTTTCTTGTTTATGTGAGCTTGTGGTTGGTTGTCTGTGCACCTGTTTATGATTTGGGACCAATGTGGGGTCCGATTTGAGGATGCACAGTTCATTCTCTCTCACCAGCCATGCCCTTCCACCTCTTTCCCCGTCTTCTTCTTCCTCTTCTTCCACCTGTGCCACCAGCGACGGAGGCCCGTGCCTCCCCGCCCCTTCCGACGGGATGGATGGCTGGCACCAAGCGGGTGGTGGCGGACATAAAGAGAGGGAGGCAGGAGTGGGCAGAGGGGGAGCGTGGAGAGAAAGGAAAGGAAGAGAAGAGAGGAAGCTGAGGCACGAGCTGGTAGGAGGTGGTGAGCCGCTCGTGGGTTCCGTCGGCCGAGGAGGGTTCGCGGGGGCATGAGGAGGCTTGCCAGAGTGTGGTAAAGGTCACCGGAGGGCTGAGCCAGGTACGCGACCCCTTCCCCTCCCTCTATTTAGCGTTTTGTTAACAATAGGTAAATGTCATGGAAAATCAAGATAATGCATGTTAAATTGTAGAAAAATCATGAAATGAATGGGAATGTGATGTATAGCATGAGAATTTGGAGATCATGCGGTTAGGATTGATGTTTGTGGGGAAAATGTGATTTTGGGGTTGAAGGCTACAATAGCCGTTGTTGAGCCCCTTCCCCTTTTGATTTTCGTTTGAACTGCATGGTTGATGGAATCATGAATGGTTTGATGGGTTTTGAAGTAGACTTGAGGGTCTACACCCCATGATTTTATGGAAATTGTTGGTGTATGTTTGGGGGGTCCGATCGGAACTCCCACTTTGGGCGAATTCCACAGCTGCGGAACAGGGGTGTGCCCTGTCTACGAGGAATTCGGTATACCGAATTTATTCGGTATGCCGAAATCCTGACAGATTAAGCTAGATACTTGATTTCGGCAGACCGAAAACACCCAGTCGACTGAAACAGGGGGTTTCGGCAGATCGAAACAGGGAATTTCGAAATACCGAATTGAAAATTTGGTATGCCGTTTTTGCCCAGAACTTGGGATGTAAAAATGTGAATTTTAATGAATGTTAAATGGTTTTAATGGTAAGGTGGGTTCATATGATTGATGTTTCCCTATGTAATGAGATGGAGACATGTGGAACCCCAAACAAATAGATTTGGGTGTGGTTTTGGGGTTTTAGACCCTATTAATGAATGAAAATGATGGTTTTTGTGGTTTTGGGCATGAGACTCAATTTATGACTTTAAGTATGGTTTTCATGGCTTGAGTTGGGACCCCAATGGAGGGTCAAGTGTTGCAAGGAAATAGAGTCCTGCAACGAGAAGAATGGAATGAAATGAAAAAAATGGTTTTGAAATGGAACACTAATAATGTGGTTGCCGAGCTCATTGCGGTGTAGGCTGAGCCTGGGATTCCATACCTAGTTGTTCGGGTCACCGACGGTGTAGGCTGAGCTTAGGTTGTTGTACCTAGTTGTTCGGGTCACCGAGCTCGTAGCGGTGTAGGCTGAGCCTGGGCTTTTGAGCCTAGTTGTTAGGGTCACTGACGGTGTAGGCTGAGCCTGGGTCATTGAACCTAGTTGTTTGGGTCACCAACTGGGGCGTCTGACAGAGACATATCCCCGTGCACCTATGAAAATGAAATTGATGCTAGTTGGCCGAGCGGTGACATCCTACACGGGGAATTTCATCGCGGTAGTGTAGGAAGGTAGGGGAAGGATGTCCTCGCCTACTGCTTGTGTGCCTGGTTACCCTTGATCAAGGTAACAACAGTAAAGAAAATGGAAATGAATAAAGAAAGTGAAACGTGATTTGGTCAGGATTGGACTAATGAAATGGTCCTAAAAACCTGAAAAGAAATGATGATGTTTTAACTAGTTGTCAGCCAGTGTTTATGATTAGGTTTTGAGCCCAATGGGGCATTGTGTTTTAGGCTAGATCTGGTCAGAAATGTGAATTTAAAAGTGTATTTTGGGAAGAAATCCCAAATATTGAAAATGGAAATGTTTTGGAAAAAATGAATTCCAAAAGGTTTTTGAAAGTAATGTAAAGGAATGTTTTGTAAGAAAAAGTGGTTTTGGAATGAATTTCCAAGTGTTTTGAGAAAAGAAAATAAAACATGGCTTTTGAAAAAGCATTGATTGGGATTGAATTCCCAAGTGATTGTTTAATAAAGAAAGGATGATTTTCAAAAAGAGAAAACCAAGTTTTGAAAAAAATGAGATTTATGGTTTTGCCGAGGTTTTGTGGTTTGTATGTTTTGGGGCGCATACTGGGTGACTTGATGTCACTCACGCGTGCTATTTGGTTTTCAGGTGCAGACTGCGTGCAACCGAGTTCCGGTACAGGAGTTGGAGCTTCTAGCCGCACATTGTGATCCTGAAGGTGAGCCTTAGTTACAGTTATTTGATGTTTCTGTAATTAGTGTAATTATGCATGATACTGTGTTTTGGTAGCATGCCCGGGATCGGGGCGTTACAGAGTGGTATTAGAGCTAAGGTTACACCTCGTGCATCGACTTGGTGATGTTTGGTCTAGTGGCTCCCTAGGACTGCACAATAGAGGGTCGTGCACCTGAATTTTTGGATTGTTGTGTTTTGTAGTGCTGGCAGGAAGTTGTCTCGCCGAGGCCGTAGTCGTGGCAAGACCCCTATATCTGACTCCAAGACGGGAGAGGGTAGTGCATGGAGGGGGATGAGACAGGAATTTGGTGAGATGATGTGGGGTTTCGCCCAGTCCTTTGGCAGCAGCAGCAAGGATGAGGCGAAGGGAGACTCATGGATCAAGCAATTCCGCCAGCTTGGCGTGCCGACCTTTGATGGGCGCGGCACTCCTGAGGAGTGTGAGGCTTGGTTCCTGGAAGTGGAAAAGATCCTTGAGGGGATCGAGTGTCCAGCAGAGAAGTGGGTCCAGATTGCAGCTTTCCAGCTCAAGGGTGTTGCGGATCAGTGGTGGTGGACAGCACGCCGCACCAAATTCTGGAACGCGGACCTGCTGATGATCTCTTAGGATGAGTTCTGAGGGGTGTTCTATGAGAGGTTTTTCCCTAAGCATGAGAGAGATAAGCTAGACGGAGAATTCAGGAACCTGAAGCAGGGTAGCCTGTCTGTGGCTGAGTATGAGTCGTCCTTCCTTCAGCTAGAGTAGTTCTCTCAGGCTGTAGTTTCTGAGAAGAACAGAGCCAAGAGATTTGTAGAGGGACTGAATCCTGTGCTGAGATCCAGAGTTATTGGCTTCAGATGCCAGACTTTAGTAGAGGCTGTTGAGCTTGCCAGCTGCTATGAAGATGATCGTAGGCTGTTTCAAGAAGAGTATCCCAAGATGGAAAATGGGAGAAAGTCTGTCTCTCGACCTTCCGTTTCTCGACTGTCTGTAATGGGAGAGCCAAGTTTTGGGAGCTCTGGCAGCTCTGGGAAGAAGTAGAAGCAACGGCCTATGTCTGGTAGAGAAGAGAGTATAGGTTTCAGCCATGCTGGGTCTAGCAGTGGCCCACAGGTGGGACCGTGCCATGTTTGTGGCAAGATGGGGCATGTAGCGGTGCAATGTTGGCAAAGGCAAAGGAATTTTTACAGAGTAGTCAGCTACAACTGTGGGAAGTCCGGACTTTACCAGAAGGACTCTCCCAATCAACCAAAGCCAGTAGGAGATGCGCCACGTCAGCCTACCAAGGGGAGAGTGTTCTCCATTACTGCCCCAGATGTTGGTCCATCTAGAGATGTGGTGGAAGGTGAGAATTAGCACAGCTGAGTTTGATAAGTCCTGTCCTGTAATAATAGATCCTATGTGTAATTGACACTATTTCTCAATATGATTATGGTTATGATGTGTTGATTATAGGATCTTT
>JAMKQA010003904.1:0-28697 GCA_024699735.1 Posidonia australis
ACCCAAGTAGCCAGTCATGCTCAGAAGTACTTCCTCAGGCAGAACAGCCTCGGCAAGAAGAAGCGTCGATCGAGCCTATTCGATGCGGTAAATGCTGCGCCTCTGCTTAGCCAACATCTTCTCGTTTGATTAGAACTTGTCTTTTCGTTGTTATAATCATGATCAGTACAGTACAACTCAGAACGAACAAAAACTGACGTTTGTTTTGCAGATCGAACGCTTAGGCCGAGCATGTCATGTAACTGATTCCTACAAGCTCAGTGGTCCTTCTCTGCCATCTGAACTGCATGTCACTTCCCCATCACTTAATTCAAGATCTCAAGAAGTTGATGACAAATTACAGAATGATCTGAATTCAAATGCTCGAGAGGCACAACAACAAACTGTTTCTTTCTTTCTCTTTATTGTACAAACTCATTCTTCTCCGGTTAATATTTCCTTGTATCTTGATAAACAGATATGATTATCTACCATACTTTTACTCGAGGATCTTTGAGTATAAAGGAAGTTCAAGGAAAGTTTGGTGGCAATTTTTTGGAGATGATGGCAAGTCTACCACACAATTTCATAATTCGTCTTCGAAGTTGATATTTCTGTTATGAATAAAGTTTCTTGAATTTTCTAGAAAATCCTTCATCTTACTGTACTTACTGTTTTAAACATTATCATAGTTGGAAAAACAGTTGAGATTGGCAGCTTTGATCCAAAAATTGCTACTTTCTGGATTGATTCTGTAAAGGGTTGTCTCTAACCCTATTTTTTAATTTTTTGGCAGAAACAATGTGCTAGTGACAATAAGGAATTTCTGGTAGAAAATTTTAATTTTTTATTATAATTTGCGAGGACTTAGCGAGGACATTTTCCTCGCTAAGCCCTCGCAATTATTTATTTTTTAATTTTTTTTTAAAATTTTTACGAGAACATGACGTGGACATTGTGAGGAAATTGCGACTAATAGCGAGGACATTGCGAGGACTTTCTATCCTCGTTAAGTCCTCGTAAAATTTTTCACGAGGATTTCTCTAGGAAATTTACTCGCAACTGAAATTTAACGATGATGTATTTTGTGAGAGCTTATTGTCCTCGTAATGTCCTCACAAAGGTCATTAGTGAGGAAACTGCGAGGACATTGGGAGGACTTAGCGAGGACATCTTTCCTCACGATTTCCTGTTTTTCTAGTAGTACTACCATTGCATGTGGTATAAGCATGCACTAGGTGAGGGCTAGGTAAAGAATTATGAACGAGATAGTAAAATCCTTTGACTTTTTTGTTTTATGACAATGTCTTAGTCTTTGAAATGTACTTCCTCATTTGGTACGTTATGTGACATGCCTACATCTAACTCAACCGTAAGTATTTCATAAAAGTCTCAAAAAGCATGATTTTGAAAATTTGATCAAATTAACTTCATTCCTTGGATTCAAAAATTCTCTTTGGAAACACAAAATAGGAATTACTCTTCTGGTTGATTTAGTAAAAATCGAAATAAATTTGGAATAATAATTCTTATTATGATTTATTAAATTTAAAATATTTATTCCGTAGGAAGGGTTGAAAAATGTTATTACGCCAAGTTATGCTTATACAAGCACATATATCGTATGTTTTTTCTGTAAAAAAAATACATATTTAATATGATTTATACATATTTCAAATTATATATATATTTTAATAATGAAGTCAATTAGTATTAATCTATATATTTTTTCATTTATTCCAACAATTATTCCAATACTTATTTCATTTTCAATTAAACCAATATCACTCCATATACATACATATTCACTTAAAAAAAATTACTTCCAAATAGATTGGAAATACTATTAGAATATTAATATCACTTTTTTTTTTACTTTTCTTATTCTACATTTAAAAAGGAGCTTGATGATTTCATGCAACGTGGAGTAATATTGAAGAAGCTCTTCTATTTTCATTTAACACCTTTGAAAATAATATTAATTTGCCAATTTCAATTGAATTTACTATGTAATATTCATAAATACCTGCACAGTCTAGTAAGATTTAGCGGAACCTGTTAGTTGTCCGGAAATCAACTTTTCCATTCCTATGCATGCTTAGAAATTCCTAAGATAGTCAAAAGTTCAGATAAGAACAGATGGACAAAGAAAAGGATATACTACGAGCTCTCAAACTCCTATATTCGCTGAGGTCCTCCCGCTCTAACGCGTCGAACAAACTGAGAAAGAGCACCAAACATTGTTTAACAGACTCCCAAGCATAAAATTGGAAATTCTTTTCTGTAATATTGCCGTTGCGAAGTATGTGTATAAATATATCTGCAACAATCACTTTAGAAAGAGGCTGGTTCTAACGTTGGGAAAAAAAAATGATGTTCTCGTCCTCCCTTGGCACCCTCCTCCTCCAGGCTTTCGCCGCCGTACTGCTTTTGCCAACAAACGCAACCGGGGTCAATCACCAGCACCATCGCTCGACGAGAAATAGGTGGCAGCATCCGAGTGCACAACATCGTCATTTCCATCTCAAACATGCCCACGGTAAGTTTAGGCCGGGGCCATGGAAGCCGGCCCACGCAACATTCTACGGAGGATCCGATGGCTCCGACACCAGAGGTAACGTCAGCATTAACATTGGGTTCTTCTCAGAAATGATCAGTTGCCACCAAAACATTGCACCAATCTCAAATATATACTAATAATTGATAAGCTTATGGTTTAGGTGGAGCATGCGGATTTGAGGACACGGTCGAACACGGATACGGCCTTCACACAGCGGCATTGAGCACCGTCATGTTCGAGGACGGCCTGAAATGCGGTGCTTGCTACGAGGTGAAGTGCAGCTCCTCTGACCCAAGCGGTTGCAAGCGGGGGAACTCTTCCGTCATCGTTACGGCCACCAATCTCTGCCCACCTAATCCGGCACTGTCTAGCGACAAGGGTGGCTGGTGCAACTCTCCAAGAGAACACTTCGATCTCTCACAGCCGGCTTACCTCCAGATTGCCGAATACAAGGCCGGAATCGTGCCGATCTCGTACCGAAGGTCCAAATTACATATGAACTTCTTTTCTTCCGTTTGTCTCTCGCGTCCTTACTCTTTGAGATAAAACATGCACCGATCGATGTACTTTTTGGTTGCAGGGTTCCATGTCAGAAGCAAGGTGGTGTCAGGTTCACCATCACAGGGAGCAAGTACTACACAGAGATCCTCGTGTGGAACGTCGCCGGAGCAGGAGACGTCCACGGCATTTTCGTGAAAGGGGTCAAGCAGCAATGGACGCCGCTGGTGCACATATGGGGCCAGAAGTGGAAGACTGATGTAGACCTCACTGGGCAGTCACTGACGTTCCGGGTGCTCACCGGCGACGGAAGGAAATCCACCTCATGGCATATGACGTCCAACGATTGGCAGTATGGCCAGACCTATGTTGGCAAGAATTTCTTGCATTGAAACTTTAGAAGGAAGGGATAACGTCGTCCGGTTATGTATTAAGGAGTAACGTAGTCTAGCATATTCTAAATCTTTCTGTATTGTTCACTGGTGTAAAAATGCGTATTTACACCTATGATTATTGTATACAGAATCATCTTCAAATAGCGCAGATAAGCCTGAGTACCATAAGTTTTTGGCAGCACTCTTAACAGCCTGAGTACATGTAAATCATTAAGAGAGTATCTTTCTTGCTTGTTTATGGAAAGGAGTCAAGCGTTGTCCTCTCACGCATGTGCAATGTAAGTTCACAGGCAAGTAGAGCAAAAGGTCATTAGAACCGAAACCAAATCAAACTCTCCGGACAGGAAAATTACATATTCATATGGTTTTTGTGTCAATAAAATCTACATTCAAAAAATCCAAAAGACTAGTGACCATTAGTTCTATATCATGTCGACTAGTAAACATTAGAATTGCCAAAATAGGAATTCATAAAGAACATGTTTGTGTACAAAATTTAACAAGAAATGAAATTCACGAGCCAATAGGAATTATCAGGAATTTAAAAGTAAGGGAAATTGATTTTTTATTGACTAAGTTTCATATTACTTTGTGTCTGTTCAGAAAAGTAAAAGAAATTAAAATACGGATATTTGTACTTATCAACATACTCCAACTTCTTCTAAGAATTGTTTTATAATCAAAATTTGAAACAAACGAGAAAACAAAATCGAACTTAATTGTAGAAATTGACACATATGCTATACAAATGTGATAGAAGTAAAAAACTAAGATATGTTAAGTTAGATTTTGTGGAAAATCAAATACTAAAATTTAAATCAGACACAACATAAGATGAAAAGAAGTGAGAAATTTCTCTTCATGTTTCATTTCTGGTGCGATGGAGAGAATCTCTTTATCAATATATACATATAATCGGGATTTGAACAAATAATTTAAAACAAACAATTTGTGATGGGTTGATTTAGGAACCAAATTGTCCATCTCTTTCAAATAGTCCTATCTCAACCGATCCCACATCATATACGTTTACAGAGAAAACAAGGATTGTAAGAGAGTAGAGAGGTCGGCCTCTCCGCCCATTAGGAGTCACATGAAAGATTTTTTATTTAAAATGGGCCACATGTAACATGGTCCACTCAAGGCTGTCTACACGGTGGTGGAGAGGCCGTATATTCATGTGTTGCCAACCCCTTTATGGCATATTTTACAAAACTAATTATGAATTATTGCACTAATAAGATTCATTCAGATTTGACATATTGAACATCCAACACAAAATCAACTTACAATGAATGGAGAAGTCCATTTATATATCAATACAACACATTACCATATTAGTAGTTGTTGGAGTATTCTTACACCTTCTCTCATGTATAGTCTCTTTTAGGTCCAACAGAAGTTTATTTTTACACAAGAATGGACATGTGCATACCACAATGAAATTGGAAATCTATTGAGATCTACAAGTTACCTAGTTAAAACCATACATAAACCATACATGCACGATGTATGTACAACAAAGTATAAGTATATGCGGGTCAATGCGTAGAGAGAAAGGATCCCTTTGTGTCACAATCCCAATTGTGATAGTCTAAAATTCGAACACTCTTAGAGATATTATTAAATAAATAACACAAAAATAAATACATGGAATTTAAACAAATAAATAAACTAAACAATCCTAACTCTACTGAGAACCTATGGTGTGTGGTTCTATGACTCCTACTATATGTTCTAGATTAGACTGCAACTCCAATATTTGCATGTGTAAGAAAAATCATCAAAAACACACATGAATGACTATTATCACTCAACACACGCCTATCAACTATCAAAAACAACAAATCAAAACTAGAGCTATTAGACTCAACTCCTATGCCCACATGATCGTCTCTCATGGTAGCACAAAGACTGTAATCCTACAAGGTCACAAACACTTCAATATACTATTGCAAACAATCATAAAACATTTTTAATATACTTTTTGAAACCATTTTGCCTTTTTCTTTTTGAATCAAACCATGTATATTTTAAAAATTCTTTACGTACACTTGAAATGACTACTTTATGCCAAATCAAGTCTAAACCAACACAAATCCAACAAAACCACATATTCACACAAATAGTCGAAAACATGTCTAATCACTCTGGCCCCAAGTAACCGATCAATCTACAAGTAGTCATCAAGGCACGTTGTGCTATCGCTACAAAGCTACCTTGTATAAGAGCTCCCCACCTAGATTCATACCCTAAGAACCCATAAAAGGTCCACACTGGGCAACACAAACACAAGGTCCGCCATCTTAATGACCTCGGGACTGTTGTACCTAATCAACCAAAAGACTTTTTTATATCTTGGTCTCACCAATACAACTCCCTAAAACCTCATACCTACTCATCTGATTCTTGACCCTCTAAGGGTATCACTTGTCCCTGGACCATCGGCTAGACTATTCAACCCTCTTGGTCTTGCTCTCACCTTTGGTCTTTTTTTGACTTGTCCTTAGTTCATCTATACGATCCTATGATCCTTTTGGTTGCTTGAAAACTATGGAAAATCATTTTCCAAAACCTTTGCACATTTTATATATTCTTTTCTCAAATTCTTTTTGGAAAATCCTTTTAAAAATCCTTTCCAAGATCAACTCATAAAACCACAGAACTTTGTACAAAGTATCATGCCAATACCCCATCCGAAACATCACTCAAAACCACAAAGCACCAACTCAAAAATTGCTAGAAAACCAATAACTATAAGGGACCATGTAGCCATCCCACGCTAGTCCCCCACGACTCCAGTGTTGTAAGCTCGTCAATCGAAATAGGGCATCTCATTAAAAACCCAAAACTCAATCCCTACGATAAATGAGCAGTATAGGCACAAAAACTCAAGGAAACTAGAATTTAAGTTATAAATCACACATCTAGACTTTAAACAAGGTGAATCACTAAAGAATTGGCCAGGAATCACACAAATGGGATGGGTTCACTCGCGAGAACCAATCACACACACGCATCCTTCTCCGACTGCCATCATTCGATCCCACCTACGGGATCCTAAACAAAACCACACCATTCGAATTTAAAGAGTGAGGGAATCCTAGGTAGGACATGTACCACCATTGATGATCAACTCTCATGCTCAGTTGGTCACAGAGACACGACAATGGCAGCGACGACACCTCGATGATGGTAACAACCACAGTGAATCCTCGACGTCACGATGACAACAACCATAGCTCGATAACTCGACAATAGTGGTGTAGCAACATGGCAATAGTGACCGTGGTAGTTGTGGGTATGGGATTTTTGAAAAGTAGCTCTTTCGTTTTATGCGTTTGTCATCTTTCGCCACTTCGCTTGTATCCCTTAGGTTTTATCCGACTTATTTACTCCACGTATGTCAAAGTCGATGTGATCACCACTATCAGTTCACTTTTGCTAACCCTTGAGATGCTTAGGGAGATGTGGTTTCAACTACCATAAGACAACACCAACATTGCCTAAGGGTGCCTATACCGATGAGCTTCTTCTTCCTCTTCTTTTCCTTGCAAAACAAAGTTAAAAAAATGTGGATTAATATAGTGTAGTAAGAGGTTCAAAGCATATTAAAAATTAATATCAAATAAAAGGTAAAATACTTACCTAAAGGGTTTTATCCCCCTACTTGCAACTAATGTAAATTCCTAACTACAACATGCAAAGTATGCATAAAAATGAAATATGCAAAATATTTAAAAAAGAAAATCCTCTTTTGTTTATGAAGTGTGTATGCAGAAATGCAAGATGTTGACGTAGCGTGGTTGGAGACAGAAAAAGATTCTGGCTCTCCTCAACTTAGAATTTCTCTACTCTCAAAACTTAGGAAAAAAAATGTTTCTCTCCTACTCTTTCAAACGTTCCACCCAAATTTCTGTGTCTCTCCTAATTTCCCCTCTCAAATTCGAGGCCCTTTTGGTCCCTGTGTGTCCCCTCAAAGGTTGGGGGTGCCTCATTAATTATAGAGGCATGGAAGGATCAAAAAAAGTAAAAAGGATCCAAAATTGGTAAGATTATACATCTGCAACAAAAGGTTTCCATTTCAGAAGTGTTGAATGCTGGAATCCCAGTGTTCTATGTTAAACATAGGATTTTTAGCATTCTACACACTCGAGCTGTCAACTAGCATTAGTGAAGAAATATTCCTCCAATTAATGGACAACAAAGTATAGTCAAAAGCTAATTGGTGTTACGCATGATTAAAGGAATCTTTCAAAAAAGAAAACCTTTTGAATTCAAAATTTTTTTAAGAAAGAAAGTGGCTGATGTGGCATAGCTGAGTTGTTAGGTGTAAGATGCAGCAAAGTCAGTGTTTAATGATAGATGCACACAATCCATCGTTCAATAAAAGCAGACCAGAAACTTACCAAATTTTGGGTTCAAGTCAAAAGTGGTCAAACAAGTCATTAAATAGACCAATAAAGGATCTCTAAATAAGGCATGAAGGCACGTTTGAAAATACCAAAGATTTATCTTGAGTCCAAAAATGAAAAAAATGGAAGTGAACAAACTTGGAGTTGTTAAACACAGGCCTAGCAACATTCAATATTGAGCACTTGCTTCCTTGCGTATAACATTGAATGCTAGGTTTCCTGGGTTCAATAATTTGGATTTATAAATGGGCCTTTGGAGAGTATTTAGATTGAGTAAAAAGCTTCTAAAGATGAATGGAGCATGCTATAGTGTAATGGGACCTAATAAAAATAAGGGAGTGTTAAAATGGAATATCTACATATTGCCCCTCCTTGAAGGTGATTTTATCACGAAACTAGCTTCAAGACATGGCGATATTTCCGTGTGGCACGACCTAGGGATTTTTCTGGTTGAAAAGGAAGGAGAAAATTCAACACTTGGATGTGAGTCTAAGCTACCATCAAGCTAGATGAGGTGTGAAGAAGATCCAACACTTGCTGCCACCAGGTTGGATGAGGGATCAAGCTAGATAAAACATCCAACACTCGAGAATTGAACTGGATCAACACTTGGATTATGGGGAAACAAACACTTGGATATGAGACCAAGCTAGAAGGAGAGGAAGAACCAACATCTGCTGCCACCAGCTGGATAAGAAGTATAGTGGTTGAATTGGATAAGGCATCCAACACACAAGAAATTGAGTAGAATATGGTATCGAGTTGGATAAAAGATCCAACACTCAAGAATTTAGCTAACGGATATGTGGATGTGGTTTTTGGGGTGTTGATGTAGAGCTGTCGTTGTGTCCACTCACGTCGTTGCCTTTTTTATGATTGCCACTTGTCATTCGCTGATGATGTCGACTGACGAGACGCCGTGCGAGAGTTATGGTTGATGTGGGTTCTCAGTTCATTGGGTCGATGACAGGATACTACCCAACGGCATCCTTGTGCTATGTATTCTTCTTCCCTTCAAAACAAAACAACAAGAAAATCTAGATTAGCTTTGGTGTAGTAAACAAATTTAGATACTAACTAATGGTTATCCTTGCATGCATATGCCATAGGCTATATTAATAACATGTAATGATTATGTAAAAAAAATGAGTACTCCCTTCACCCTTGTGCTCTTTGGCATGGAGTGGAGGAAGCGAAGGCATGGATGGAGCTTCGGAGGTGCGCTATGGGTTTGGACAGGCTTGGATATTTGAGGATCTAGGTTTTCATAGGAGATTTGGACATAGTGGAGGGGGCTATGGCTCTCTCATTCTCTCAAGGTCTTTCTTCTTTCTTAGAGTCTATCTTCTAGGGTTTCTTACTAGCTCCAAGGGTTTTCAATGTGCCTTGCCCATATGGCCGATGATAGAATCATTACATCGCCACCTTTATAGGCGACAAGGCTGTAGATTTTGATTTTGCTAGACGCAGTAAATCAATACTTAAAAGGCAATGATATGTTCCATGTCAGCTAATCACCACTTCGACAAGCGTCGATTAACTAAAAACGAAAAGTTTTGACAATTAAGATCCCAAAATATCCTTATACGAATCTAATAATCAATAACGACCAAATTAATGATTTAAAATCGTCTTTGTAATAGAAAGATTTTAAATAAATTTCAAATTCAATTTAAACTTAAAATGCTAAGTAAATAAAAATTTAAAATTTAAAATATCTGAAATTACGAAAAGAATTAGTTATAACCAAAGATAAATCAGATTTAATATAGATTGACAATCATCCAAATATTTTGGATTTTATCTTTATTTTTAGACATTATTTTGTATGAAATATAGTTATAACGTTAGAAATGTGATAATTTATCATAAAAACTTGTTTTTAGGAAAAATAAAGATTAGTAATCTTAATTATCGTGTCATCCAAATTTCTATAACTTACTAAATTACTTGGCATTTATAAAGGTTTATATGGTGTGCATATATATTTAAGTGCTAGAAAATCGTATAAATTATAATAATTATGGGAAAAATCATGATAATATTTATAAATACCCCATATATCATATTTAAGCATGGTATGATAAATTATATAGAGAGAGAATGTCATGATATTTGTCGCTTGTTTTTGTGGCTCCAAGACATCTTGTCGTTGGATTTATTGGCGACAAGGTATGTCGCCTACTAAAAAGGCGGCAAGGTCTGTTGCCAGTCAACTAGGCGAAATCCTAGTCTTTTACATTTTACTCCTTGTCTTTTATCCTAACCCACATAGTTACATTAAAAGTCCTGAGATACTTCATAAATTCTACGAAATCATAAAAACATCTTCTTTAAAATCAAAATACTCAAATCTGCTACCAATTTGAGTAAGGCAGGAGTGCCAGCTTTACCACAACTGATGACTTGCACTGGAAATGTTAAAATGGCTTGAACTTGCCACTAGTTCGAGAGTGTTAGCTCTGCCATAGCTAAAGACCTTGAATTAGTTAAAATCAATAATATTTTTAAAGAAATAATAAAAAATCTGGAAAATAGATTATAGATCCTTAGCTATGTCATTTGGGATGCCTTAAGGTTCCTATCCTTACTAACTCTAAGAAATACAAAAATGAGATATCTACAGTTGTCCATCCTTGGAGTTGATCTTGGAACAAGATTGACTCTAACGTAAGAATGATATCCCTCATTGAGTATTTCTTGAAAAAGGAGGCTCTCTCTCAAGCAATCCGCCACAGAGATTCAAAAAATGGAAAAATAAAAAAGAAAACCACCTTTTGGTTTCGAAACATGGTTGCACAACCATAAAGGTGGAACCTACCTAGTTTTAGGAGATTATCGCACAGCCAGGTGGTGGAAAAGGGATGAATATACTCGATTTTGGGATATGGTCGTACAACCAAGTGGTTCAATTAACAATGCCGTCATATTGAAGGCTCAAGCATGAATAGATCAAGCCAGTTTCAGAGTCTTGTGTCATAGCCGATGTCGAGACCATGTCAACCATGTAGAGATATCACTTCATTAGGGTAGAAACTAAGGAATGATTGTGGGAAAATTACCCTATCGTCGATTAAAAAGAAAAAGGTAATAAAAAGATAATTGTTGTGGCTTCTTATTTGAGAGCTTATTCGGATTAGAATAATAAACTGGATAGGTGGGACCTAAATAGGCTTAAGGAGAATCACACGTTCTAAGGGTTTTTAACACTCTTGAAGAACAATGTTCTGTTTATGCTTCACTTCTAATGCATGAGAACTAAATGCATGGATGCATGATTTAAGCAAACAATGCAAATGCAAGGTCAACCATACGATGCAATGAATGGTCTATATGGTAGGTTAGACTGATGAGGTATGGTTGGTCCCAAACCATATAGACATATGCAAAATGCATGGATGCAATTTGTTGTGGTCAAGTGTTTTCCATCTTTGAGTATGATTAGTACTCTCGGGAAAGAACCATTGTCCCACAACTTGATTTGGCAAGTAAATGAGTTCCATGAGTAAAGAACCAAGTGAAGAAGTGAACCCTTCCTTTGCCAAACTGGGGTTTGCCTTCTAGTCAAAGCAAATGTGTCAGTGTACACTGTATGAACTCCAAAGGCATGATTTCATTCTTCAATCTTGGTGGGACTTGATGTATTAACACTTGGTGAGATTTGTACCTGCACACTCAATAGTACGTGTTAGTAATCATAGATGTACCTTTCCCTACCTTAGAAGCGTTGGCTAAGTTGTTCTTGCTAAGGTTAAGTGCTACAGTGCTATCTTCTACTCTCCTATATTTGAAACTAGTTGGAGGGAATTAATCCTGGCCTCATCTGAAAAGGTGGAAAATTGGAGCCCAGTGGATGCCGATTATGAGTCATCTGCGGATGCTCTAATGATCATTGAGAGGAAATGTCTTTGTTGAGAAAACACACCCAAGATGTGGTTGCATGCTTGAGTAGGACATTAACTCAAAATTTAGGTGAGTCGATTGTTGCATTATCGGCTAGACTAACTCTAATTTCCTTACTATGTTTTCACTTGTAGGTAAAGTGGATGACACTACTAATTTGATTTTTTTTTTGCTTTTCTTAGGGTTTTCTTTTTGGATTTTCTAATTTTTTTCTTGGACTTTGTTCTTTTTTTTTTTTTTTTGAGGAGTGTGGTCACAGTCATCCCTCTTATACATCTAGCATTATTGCTTTGAATTATCCATGGTGAAAGAGTTTCCCTTTCATCATGCTTTGACCTTTTGAGAACTTGGAACTTCACACTGGCCTTAGTTGATTTTGTCTCCTTTATTTACTTAGTCCCTGAGCTTCTAGGGTTCCCTATCCCTTGCCTATATGTGTGGAGGAGTGGGGGAGACTTAAGGTACAATGAGCTCTCAACGTTGGCTTATAGCTCTAGTGTTGCCCACTAATGGTTAGCCCTAATGTGCTTATAGCTTTCCTAGGGGTTTGGCTTTTCTTTTGACTTTTTTTTAATGATGATGATGATTGTAGTCATAGATCTCCCTCTTATACGTCTAGCATTACTGCATAATATTATTCAAGGTGAGAGAGATTGCCCCTTTCATCATGCCTTGCCTCGTGAGAGCTTAGGACTTTATACTGGCCTTAATTGATTATTATCTCCTTTATTTACTTAGTCCTTGAGATTCTAGGGTTTCTTGCCCCTTGCCTATATGTGGTGGAAGAGTGTGTGAGACTCAGGGTATAACAACTCTCAACGTTAGCTTATAGTTTTAGTGCCACTCACTAGTGTTTAGCCATAATGTACCTAGAGCTTTCCCAGAGGTTTTATCTTTTTCTTTTGCCATTCTTTTCTTTTCTTTTCTTTTTTTTTTCTTTTGGGATTCTCCTTTCCTGTTGTTTTTCTATAAGTGCCTTCCCTTCACTACATTGTAGGCTTATGCTATAACAACACACCGACTCATCAGTTTCTCACTCCATTTTGAGTACCTGTACGTCACTACCTTCTGGATTTATACTAGGACAGTGTACCTGACTTTTTGTGCCCTCCCCTCTTTTAGGTGCTTTCTAAATTGTTTGTTCTGATGTGCTCATCCACCACTACCTTCTCTGACTTATGCTACGATGCCACACTATACAGGGCGAGTTGCTTTTGTGATATGCCTAGGCTTCGAACTTGCGTTTCTCTTATCTTCCCGTGCAGGGTGTATGTATGGATAGGACATGGTTTGGGTTACCGTAGTTGCTTAGTTTCCTTTTTATGCTAGAGACCATTTTCTTCCTTAGCTGACACTAAGTCTTGTGTTCTCTCTAGGTTCTAGCATGCTAATTAAGGATGTACTTTTGGAGTACTTGTAACTTCCATGGATCTGAAGAGATCTTTAGGTTGTCACATCCAATGGGTGAACCTTCCTTGGGTGTTACGGTTTCTACTTAAGAGCCCTAGATAATGCTTTGGCAACTCTACTTAACGTCATGAGTCAGTCAGGGTATGACTTACAATCATCAATCTTTATTATTGTTTTTATAGTCTATCATTCAAAGAAATAAATAAATCAAGAAAAAGACAAGAAGCAAAATAGATGTCTTGTTTACATGTTTTAGAATGAATTAACCATGCACCTAGTCAGGCTCAGTTAAGTCTCGTACCTCCCTTCCTAGATGGAGGGTATTACCTATTTGGCAGTTGTAGGAGCCTACCCTTGGCGTGGAGGATTGAAGTGACATTGGTGCATCTTCTTATTTTTCATTGGGTTTGCTCCTAGTCTTTGCCTTATCAAAGCCACTATCAGACTCATCTTGGCTTGTCTCCTATGAGATGCCCTTGGTGGTTTTATCTTTTCGTGGAGTTTTCCTTTTCTTTGGTGCACAACCGTTGGTATCTTTGTCGATCTTTCCCTAGCTGATGTCCTCATAGATGCCCCTAATGGGCTCCCCTCTCTCTACAGGTTCTAGAGGCTTATGCAGGGGATCATCCTTGGCATAGACTATTTGCAGGCTTAGTCATAGAGAGTTGAGTGCATCCTCCACATCATACCAGTCGGAGTCAGTGTATTCATCATACACAGGCTACAGGTCCTCTAGGGTAGGTTCTTCTTGCACCGGTGGAGGTCCTTGGTTGACGGAGACCATAACACCCTCAGTTACTACCATTTGGACCTATTGACTGTCCCTAGTGTTGTCGTCTAGACTATCCAAGTCCTTAGTTATCCACGTCCCTTGGGCAGGCATTGTTGGTGCATCAAGATTCTTTTCGTCTTCAACTGGTAGCTCGAATTCTACTCTTATGTGTTGGATGAATGTTAGTCCTGGTTGAGTAGTTCACTTGATGCCCTCGGCCTCCATGTGAGTTATTGAGTGATTGGACATGGGGTCTTGATGGATCTTCATTTCACATTGCTTTCCCTGACTTGCCCTCAGTCTCTCTTTAATCTTGGTCCACATGATTTCCCCTTGGTCGTTTAGCTCATAGATTTTATCCTTCATCATGAAACACTCCTCAAGAGTATTCCCATTCTGCTAGTAGTATGGCCAGTAATTGGATAGGTCCGTATTGGGAGCATTTGAGGTTGGTGCCAGAGGTTGTAGATCTCCAATAGTCTGAAGACATCGTGGAGTGGCTCTGGGCGTAGTGGATAGCATCGCCTCTTGGATCCATAATGCTAGGGTGGAGGGATGACATTGTAGCTCCTCGGCCTCTGTTGCTGCCCCTATTGGGTATACACTAGATAGTTCAGAGGCTGTTGATATCAGAGTTGCCGCTGCTATTGCATTGGTTGGTGTTGCCCTTGCTGATACTATGGCTAGTAGTGTGTGGGCTGCCACTAGTGTTGGACTTACTGCCCCTACACTGGCTGGCTCTAATACTACCCAACTTGTGCCATGTCGCCTATGGTGCTCTCGTATGTGTAGCCTGAGGTCTTCTTCTTGTCCCTTCCTTCATACTCCAGGAATGATAGATCCTCTTTATTGCATAGGACTCTTGTAGCCCAATAGTATAGCTGGGAGTATGTCTAGAAGTCGCCCATCAGCAGGCTTGCTCTAAGTGCTCCAATCGTATTCCAAGCGATGACTTGGCTTTCAGGAATGTAGCATTTAGATTTGGCTGCCATGTCCCTCCATTGGCTAGTGTATGTGGCAAAGTCCTTGTCTGACCTCATTTTCTCAACAAGGAGGTCTCCTATAGTGGGCTTGTGCTGGATGCAGTAGATATAGTGTTGTAGGAACTTCTCTAGCATAACTTTAAGTCACTAAGGTCATATGCTATGAGTGTATTGAACCACCTTAGTACATCCATAGTGAAGGTACATCGTTTGTCTATTGTCATGTTGATAGGGTAGTGCGTCCATAGTGAAGGTGGCTAGATGATTCTGTGGATTGCCTATCCCATCGTATTTCGAAGTCTTGGGCATTTTGAATCTGGTGGCAAAGTGAAAGGAGGGAACTTGGATGTGTTGAAGCCAACTAGTGCTCTTGATGTGACCCCTGCCTCTACTAGTGCGTTAGAGATCATCCTCTTGATTTTCGAACTTGGGAGGGTCGACCGCCCGTAGCCCTGGTACCATTGAACTTGGTGGAACTACTATTATTGAGGAGTACCATATTGAAGAAGGAAAGAGGGTTGAGCTAGAGAATATGAGGACTGCATGGTCGAAGGTAGAGTTGCCCCTAGGTAATGGTGTGAGTGATAGCTCAGTGGGGATTGCATTGTTTGCTGGACAGAAGGGTAGACCGAGGTTGTAGGATATTGCATGGGAGACTGTGTTGATGGGCCATGGATTGGGAAATTGACTATTGGGCTTGGTGGTATTGTATAGGTATCTTTCATAAGAGATGTGATTAGTGGGCCTTGGTGATAGTTTAGAGAAGAAGGTCCATGGGTATTTGGATGATGGGCCATGGATTAATGAGCTTGGTTGATTGCCTTTTCAAGTAATGCATATGAATTGATTGACAAAGGGGTACTCTGTGGTTGGGAATAACTCATCTCTCCTCCTCCACCTTGTTCATAGGATTGGCCTTCGTATGAAGTTGGGGTGTTGAGCAAAGACCTGTGTTGGCTAGTGGAGTTGCTTACCTGAGTCATATGGGTGGTGGTAGTTGATGTGCTTGAAACGGCTGACATGTTTGGGTAGTTGGTGTAAGAAAGTGTGCTTCTGCCATCTTTGACTGGCCTTCTCCTTGCAGAGCTTTCTCTTAGAATATTACAAGTTCTACAGAGTGATTACAGACTAATTAAGCTCAACTTCTAATCTATTACAAGTATGTAAGAAAGAAAATAATTACAGACTCGAATGCAATGAAATGTAAAGGAAAACAAGTTTACAACTTTTTTGGGTAAAGTAAATAACAATCCAAGATTGTTTCAATGTCCTTGTAACCTGTATGCAATCACACACAAACTACCTTGCAAACAAGGCACCCAGAACGTGATCTGCCTAACGTCACCTATAGGGGCGATGCCAGACCTCATCGTCGGTAAAGGTGGTAGTGGAAAATGATGTTGATTAGACAATCTGCTAGTTTGCTTGTCCTTTCCAGTAACTGAGATTTGTCCTGGATAGATCAAATGGTTACACAAGGCTAACTAATCAAACAAATTTGCAAACAGAATGTTGATTTTGCTTGTTCAAATAGTTAATTAATGAATTAATTAACCTGCATTCTCTCAACTTGTTGCGTTCCTAGGGAAAGGGGGTTAAGGCTTTCCTCAAGGTTCTAGGGTTCACTCAATAGGATTTGGCTCTCTGGATACCACTCTTGGACCTTTGGAAGGTCCACAAAGAAGGCTCAGGCAATGGCTTTGTCTCTCTGAAGAGGGGTCCACAATCTAGGATTCTGTCCTTAGGGTCGTTTTCTAGCAAACCATAAAGCAATAATTAAATACAGAACAATAAAATAACAAGTATTTACTAAGGTATATTACTAGCTCAGGGAGAGAGATGGAGTTAGAAATATGCTCCTAGAACACCCTAAGGTTTCAATTTAATAATCGTGATCAAGCATAGAGCATAGAAGAGTGACTTGCGCTGACCTAGTTCACTTGGCTTAATCGTTCTGACTAGAAAGAGGTTCCTCAAGGAACTTTAATTTTATTATCAAAAAATTAGTTTCCACCCTATTGGTGGATAGAAATCAAGCCTAAAAACCATTAAAAATCTAAAAAAATAGTGGATAGGATATGAATTTTTTTTATTTTAGACTATTGTAGATCTAGAAAATACAATGTAAACAAATAAAAAATAGAGGATCTACAGTAAAAATGGGTTGATCTACTACCTCTTAGTGTGGCAAGACTCAACACCTGTCATATGGGCAACTTGAAGCACAAGACAATTATTGTTATGAAAAACAACTAAACAACGGTCTAGGTACCGTGAAATCCTAAACACATGGATTCCAGACCAAAAACTACACATAAATCTAGAAAATGAAAACAAAGAAGGGAAGAGAACCTTACATTGCATGGGGGTTGGCTTAAACTAGTCCCACTGTGATTGCCAATTTCTGTGGATGTGGTTTGTGATCGCCACTTGTCTTTCGTTGATGATGCTGACTAACAAGATGCCTTGTAGGAGTTATGGTTGATGTAGGTTCTCAGTTCATAGGATCAGCAGCAGGATGTTGCCTAGTAGTGTCCTCGTGCTATGTATTCTTCTTCCCTTCAAAACAAAACAACAAGGAAATCTATATTAGCGTAGGTGTAGTAAACAAAGTTAGAAAAACAACAAAATAATATGAACAAAAGTAACTAGATACTAACTGGGGGTTGTCCCTACATGCATATGCCATAGGTTATATTAATAACATGCAATGATTATGTAAAAAAATGAGTTAATTGGAAAGAGTACTTTCTTCACCCTTGTGCACTTTGACATGGTGTGAAGGAAGTGGAGGCACAAATAGAGCTTTAGAGGTGTGTTGTGGCTTTGGATAGGCTTGGATCTCTAAGGATCTTGGTTTTTACAAGGGATTTGGATATAGAGGTGGGGCTATGTGTCTCTTTTTCTCGTAGGGTCTCTCTTCTCACTCAGGGTCTCTCTTCTCACTCAGGGTTTTTTACTAGCTCTTAGGGTTTTCAATGTGCCTCTTCTCAAACTCTTGACCTAACAGTCCTATATATAGAGTTTGGAGGGACCAAATCTCATTAAAGATGAGTGAGAGATCAAGGGTTAGAAGTAAACTCATTTAAAATGGAAAAAATGAGATATTAGTTGTCATCGCCCATATGGCCAACAACAGAATCAATGTGTCACCGCCCTTACAGGCGACAAGGTTGTAGGTTCCAATTTTATTGGATGTGATGAATCAGTACCTAAAAGGAAGCGATATTTTCCATGTCAACTAGTTGTTGCTCGGACAGGCACCAAGCAACTAAAAAGGAAAAATTTTGAAAATTAAAATCCCAAAATATCCTTATCCGAATCTAATAACCAATAATGACTAAATCAATGATATAAAATCGTCTTTGTATAATAGAAAAATTTTAAATAAATTCTAGATTCAATTTAAACTTAAAATGTTAAGTAAATCAAATGCGAAAATTTAAAATCTCCAAAATTACGAAAAGAATCAATTAAAATCAAAGAAATATTAGATTTAATATAGATTGGCAATCATCCAGATATTTTGGATTTTATCTTTATATTTAGACATTATATTGCATTTAATATAGTTATAACACTATAAATGTGATAACTTATCATAAAAACTCATTTTTAGGACAATTAAAGATAAGTAATCTTAATTATCATGTCATCCAAATTCTATGATTTTCTGAATTACTTGGCATTTATAAAGGTTTATATGGTGTGCATATATATTTAAGTACTAGAAAATCATAAAAGTTAAGGAAAAAATAATGATAATATTTATAAGTGTCTCATATATCATATTAAAGCCTAGGATGATAAATAATACTGAGAGAGAACGTCAGGATATTGGTTGCCTATTTTGGTGGCTCCAAGACATCTCGTCACCAACTCTAATAGAGACATGGTATGTCGCCTACTAAAACGGTGGCAAGGTCAGTCACTAATCAACTAGGCAACATCCTCGTCTTTTACAATTTATCCGTCCTGTCTTTATCTTAACCCACAGAGATACATTAAAAATTGAGAAATACTTTAGAAGTTCTACGAAATCATAAAAACATCTTCTTTAAGATCAAAATACTCAAATTTGCCACTAATTTGAGTAAAGGAGGGAGTGTCAACTCTGCCATAGTTGATGACTTACACTGGAAATGTTCAAGGGCCTCAAACCTATCATTAATTCAAGTGTGTTAGCTCTACCACAGCTAATGACCTTGAATCAGGTAAAATCAATAATGTTTTTAAAGAAATCATGAAAAGTCAGGAAGGTAGGTTATAGATCCTTAGCCATGTGATCTATGGTGCCATAAGATTCTTCTCCTTACTAACTCTAGGAAATAAGAAAATGGGATATCTACAGGATCAAGCTGGATAAAAGTTCTAACACTCAGAAAATTGAGCTGAATATGGGATTGAGCTGAATAAAAGATCCAATACTTGGGGAACTTTGATTTGAATAAAGGATCGAGCTGGATAAAAGATCTAACACTCAGGAAATTGAGTTGAATAAGGGATTTAGTTGGATAAAAGATCCAACACTTGAAGAATTTTGATCTGAATAAAGGATCAAGTTGGATAAAAGATTTAACATTAAGGAAATTGAGTTGAATAAGGAATTAAGCTAGATAAAAGATCCAACACTTGAGGGATTTTGATTTGAATAAAGGATCGAGTTGGATAAAAGATCCAACGCTCAGAACCTACATGAGGGAGACACGACCTTAGGGTTTGCCCATGGGGGTCAAAGAAAGGACACGGCTTCAAGGATTACCAAAGGGGGTCAAACTAAAAGACACGACCTCGATGATGATTGCCTAAAGGGGTCAAACTAAAGAAAACAACCTCAAGGATTGCCTAAGGAGGTCAAGCAAAAAGACACAACCTTATGGGTTGCCTAAGGTGGTTATGTGAAAAACTCAGCCTCAAGGGTTACCTAAGGGGATCATAACAAAGGAACATGGCCTTAGGGGTTACCTAAGGGAGTCATAAAAGGACTCGACTTTAGGAGTTGCCTTAAAGGATCATAAGAAAGGACACGGCCTTAGAACTTACTTATGGGGGTCATAAGAAAGGACACAACCTAAAAGGTTGCCTAAGGGGGTAATGAAAGGGAGGCTCGAGGCAACCAGCACTAGGGTGAGAATGTCTAAAGAGGATCACCACCACTCTAGTGAGGATGTTCGAAGAGGATAACCGGCATTTAAGTGAGGAAATCCTAAAATGGGATTAAAAAGACAACCGACACTCTAGCAAGGAAGTCTAAAGAGGATAATCGACATTTGGGCGAGGAAATCCTAAAAGAGAGATTGAAAAGACAACAACCACTTTGGAGAGGAAGTCTAAAGAGTATAACTGACACATTGGCGAGGAAATCCTAAAAGAGGGACTAATATGACAATCGACACTCTAACAGAGAAGTCTAAAAAGGATAATAGACACTTGGGTGAGGAAATCCTAAATAAGGATTGAAAAGACAACTAACACTCTAGTGAGGAAGTTTAAAGAGGATAACAAACACTTGGGTGAGGAAATCCTAAAAGAGGGATTGAAAGGGCAACTGACACTTTTATGGGGAAGTCTAAAGAGGATAACCGACACTTAGTTGAGGAAATCCTAAAAGAGAGATTGAAAAGACAATCGGTACACTAGTGGGGAAATCTAAAGAGGATAACCGACACTTAGGCGAGGAAATCTTAAAAGAGGGATTGAAAAGATAATTGACACTCTAGAAAGTAAGTCTAAATAAGATAACCAACACTTAAGTAAGGAAATCCTAAAAGAGGGATTGAAAAGACAACCGACACTCTAGCGGGGAAGTTTAAAGAGGATGACCAGCACTTGGGCCAGAAAATCCTAAAGGAGGGATTGAAAAGACAATCGACACTCTAACAAGGAATTCTAAAGAGGATAACCGATAATTGGGCAAGGAAATCATAAAAAAGGGATTGAAAAGACAACTGGCACTCAAGTGAGGAAGTCTAAAGAGAATAACTAACACTTAGGCAAGGAAATCCTAAACGAGGGATTGAAAAGACAACCAACACTCTGGTAGGGAAGTCTAAAGAGGACAAGCAACACTTGGGAAAAGAAATCCTAAAAGAGGGATTGAAATGACAATCGACACTCTGGCGAGGAAGTCTAAAGAGAATAATTGGCACTTGGGCCAAGAAATCCTAAAAGAGGGATTGAAAAAACAACCAATGCTCTAGCGAGGAAGTCTAAGGTTGGAGAGGTTGGAGATGGTCAACTTTGACAATCACTCAAGATGCTTTATGATGTGTTTTGCATGGATGCATGCTTGTGGAAATGCAAGGTAGGGTGGTTTCCTAGCATGCAATGCATGATCTTAAATAGTGAGGTTCCTCCATCACTGCCTGTTTTGATTTATATACTGAGATGGCTTAGGAATTTGACTCACTATCTTGAACGGATTGATACATGCATGCAATTCGTTATAGTCAGGTACCTTTTCATTGAGTGTAGCCTACACTCTCCATAGGGACCATCATTCTATGACACGTAAATTAGCGAGACAATGGTCCATGGTGTTCCTAGGTGTCAGGCAAAGGAGGTTGACCTCTTCTCAGTTAGTTACGTTGGCTTTATTTAGATTGGAATTTTATCATAATCAGGTGCCCTTTCATCAAGTATGGCCCACTCTATCCCTAGGAACCATCTTTCTATGACATGTGAATTAATGGACAATAAGTCCACTAATTACATTGGATAAGTTTGCCAATCGTGTGCTAAGGATCATGGGGTGCCTTGACATTTGCTTATTGATCAGGGCTCCTATCTACAGAGTTCAGTGACTAAAGTTGCCTCCAGACATTTTTCCTTTGTGTTAGGCACTGTATAGAATGTAGTAGGTTTTGGCTTGCAAGTGCAGACATGAGGTTGGTTTAGTGTAGTGCATATAGCATGGAGTCTCCTAGCCACACACAAAGGTTCTTGGTAGTTAGATATTTTCTGTTTAACTTTAATTTTTCCATAATTTAATTTGTTTGTAAAGTACCTGCACCACAGACAAAGCAACAACTAGAAAACCATGAAGAGATTAGGTGCAGACTCTACCATGCATGCAACCCTATGGAGTCTCTAGAGCAGACACCCTAGGTGTAGTGCAATCTAGTGAACCTGGAGCTTTGATATCAACTGTAATGCCCCTGTCGAGGTGACCGAACCCTGAAAGGACATAGGTGGATGGAAGGTGGTTCATGCGGAACTAAGGAGTTTGGCATATAGGATCTCTCATGTGTTCAACAAGAGTAGTGCCAGTGAGCTGTCGGCTGACCCGTGGCTGAACCAATTCACGAAGCTTTGTTCGCCATTGTTCAAGGGCAAGGTTAGTGTTGAGGAGAGCAAGGCCTGGTTGGAGAAGGTGGTGAAGATGTTGGAGAGCATGGTGTGCCCAGAGGAGCATTGGGTGCGGCTAATGTATCTACTAGATGGTGAGGTAAATAGGTGGTGGAAGTCTGTGAGGCGGCTGACGTTCTCGGTCTCAGTCACTGTTAGCATCCAGTGGAAGGATTTCAAGGTGGTCTTCTATGACAAGTATTTTCCCGTTCATGTGAAGGAACAGCTTCGCCGAGATTTTCGAAGTCTGGAGCAGGGCACAATGTCGATGCTCAAGTATGAGACTGAGTTCGCCCACTGGAACGCTTTGCTCTTGCTTATGAGTCTGAGGAGGAGCGAGCGCAGAAGTTTCTAGTTAGCTTGAACCTAGGGTTGCGAGTGAAGGTGATGGGCTGTCAGTGCCAGACTGTGGAGGACATGGTTGGGATGTCTTATTTCTTCGAGGCGGAGCATCAGAAGATTCTAGAGAGCCATCCCAAGGGAAGGGTAAGTCTTCTTTTACCGCCCAATTCTCTTTTTTCGGTCCTCCAACAGCAAGTAGTTTAGGTAGCCTTGAGAAGAAGCAGAAGGCAAGGTCCAGTGTTTCCTCTACGGGCCGGTGAAGTTTTGCTCGGGGTAGTGGAGTTGGCCTCAGTTAGATAGGGTCCAGTGCTCCTGGTGGGAACCAGTGCTTCAACTATGGTCAGGTGGGCCACATCGCAGCATATTGTCCTCATCCATGGCAGTCTTCGACCTCGATGGTGTGCTATTATTGCGGGAAGGCGGGACACGTTTAGAGATCTTGTCTGGAACCGCCGAAGAAGGCAGGAAGTGTGCCACAACAGTCGCTAGGGGATGGGTGTTTACCATTGTAGCTCTAGGTGCTTGGTCTTCGGGAGATGTTGTTGAGGGTAAGGATGATTAGTTGGTTCTGTAACCCTCTGAGATTTGTTGTAATTTCCTTGTAATCTGGACATCTACCTGATTTTATGGATGTGTAGTGTTGTTGTTTTGTTTGGCCATCAGGTTCTTTTATTGTGGCTGGTCGGTTGGCTAAAGTGTTGTTTGACTCAGGGAGCTCTTTCTCCTTTATCTCTAAGTCTTTCACAACGGAGTTGGGAGAGAGACCAGCTAGACTGGTCTTCCATCTCAACGTGGTGACGCCGCTGGGAGAGCACTGTTTGGCATGGAGGTATCTACGGTCTATCGACTTAACGTTGAATGGTAGAGAGTTTGATGCCAGCCTGATCGTGATGGATATGTAGGAGTACGACGTGATACTCGGCATGGATTGGTGGTGCAACAGTCTACTTTGATCGATTGTGCTCAGAGGAGAATTTATTTTGGGTCTCTTGAGGATGGGTCTTTCTTTGTGCAAGGTGGGTGTTAGGGTGAGCCTAAGCTTGTCATTTCAACTATGAGGGCTTATAAGTTTTTGGTCAGGGGTTGCGTGGGGTATCTAGCCAGTATAGTTACCTCCACTTCTCCTGAGTTGGGTGTTCACAACATCTCTGTGGTGTGTGAATATCCCGACATTTTCGCTGACGATTTACCTTGTATGACACCTCACTGGGAAGTAGAGTTCTCGATCGATTTAATCCCCTATTCAGGTACTGTGTTGAAGCCTCCCTATCACATGGCAGTAGCGAAATTGCGAGAGCTCAAGATTAAGTTGCTGGAGTTGTTGGACAAGGGGTTTATCAAGTCAAGTGTGTCTCTGTAGGGAGCGCCTGTCATGTTCGTTTGCAAGAAGGATGGTTCGCTCCAACTGTGCATAGATTATCGGATGTTGAACTAGATCATGGTGAAGAACAAGTATCCCTTGCCCCGCATTGATGACATGTTCGACTAGTTGCAGTTTGCATCCATGTTCTCGAAGATTGATCTGAGGTCAGGGTATCACCAGTTAAGGATACGAGACTCAAATATTCAGAATACTGCTTTCCGGATGCAGTACAGGCATTACGAGTTCACGATCATGCCTTTTGGCTTGACTAATGCTCCAGCTGCATTTATGGACCTGATGAACAAAATTTTTAGCCCTTTTTTGGACCAATTCGTCGTGGTTTTTGTTGATGACATGCTGGTCTAGTCCCCTAATGTTGAGACTCACGCCTTGCACTTGAGGTCTGTTTTGGATAGTCTGAGGCATCATTAGCTGTATGCCAAGTTCTCCAAGTGTGAGTTATGGTTGAGCGAAGTCATGTTCCTTGGCCATTTGATTTCTGGAGAAGGCATCGGAGTGGATCTTGCCAAAGTCGAGGTGGTGAACAGTTGGGAGCGACCTAGGACTATGACAGAGATTAGGAGCTTCTTGGGTTTGGCGGGCTATTATAGGAGGTTTATCAGGGATTTCTCCTCCATAGGTGCACCTTTGACAAAGTTGACAAAGTTGACCAGAAAAGGGGGTTCCATTTTGTTGGGACTAGAATTGTGAGGCGAGTTTCCAAGAGCTGAAGTCTCGCCTGGTTTTTGCCACTGTGTTGACTTTGCCTTCTGGGAGTGGTGACTTTATTGTGTATAGTGATGCTAGTGGTGTTGGGTTAGGGTGTGTTCTAATGCAGCAAGGCAATGTTATTGCGTATGTTTCGCGCCAGCTGAAAGATTATGAGAACTATCCAACTCATGATTTGGAGATGGTTGTCGTAGTCTTCGCTCTCAAGCTCTGGCGACACTTTCTCTACGGGGAACAATTTGAGGTCTTCACCGATCATCAAAGCTTGAAGTATATCTTCATGTAGAGATACCTCAACCTAAGGTAGCGCCGTTGGGTGGAGTATCTGAAGGACTATGATTTCAGCCTATCCTACCATCCCAGCAAGGCCAATGTGGTCATCGATGCCTTGAGATGGTGTACGCACGTGATGGCAAGCCTGATGGTCAAAGAGTGGACCATGTTGGAGGATCTAGTGAGTTGTAGGCTGAGGCGGCAAGCTCGAGGAACGGTTGGTGTGTGGGTGGCCAACCTGTCTGTTCGTTTGAAGCTATTAGAGTTTATTGTCGCCTGTCAGCAGCTGAATCTGTTTGTTCAGGCTGTGCTTGAGAAGCTGGAGGCTGGTGGAGAGCCTCATTTCTTTGTTGGGGCATATGGAGAGCTGAGGTATGATATGTGTCTATATGTGCCCCAGCATGAGGAGGCCAGGCAAAGGTTGTTGGATGAAGTGCATCGGTCTAGGTGCACTATTCACCCTGGGAGTACTAAGATGTACCGAGACTTGAAGCGGAACTTTTGGTGGCCTGGCATGAAGAGAGATGTTGCTAACCATGTGGTGAGGTGTACCACCTACTAGCTGGTCAAAGCAGAGCACTAAAGACCAGGAGGGACCTTGCAGCCGTTGGATATTCCTGTGTGGAAGTGGGAGCACATCTCGATAGACTTCGTGACTAGTTTGCCGCAGACTCAGTGGAAGGATGACACCGTGTGGGTGATCGTGGATCAAGTGACCAAGTTTGCTCTTTATCTAGCCGTTCAGGTGAAGCTTCCAATGCTCCGGCTGGCGGAGTTGTATGTATCTGAGGTGGTGAGGCTACATGGTGTTCCGGTGTCCATCGTGTCGGACAGAGACACGAGGTTTACCTCAAGGTTCTGGAGAACTCTGCAGGAGGCCTTTGTCACTGTGCTCAACTATAGTACGACATTTCATCCCTATTCAGATGGTCAGACAAAGAGGACTATACAAATGCTGGAGGATATGCTTAGAGCATGTGCGTTAGACTTTCAAGGGAGCTGGGAGGACCATTTGCCATTGATTGAGTTCGCCTACAACAATAGTTATCACTCGAGTATCGGGATGGCACCGTACAAAGCTTTGTATGGTAGGCTATGCAGATCGTCGGTTTGCTGGAGCGTGGTGGGTGAGCGTCAGTTGATTGGTCCTGAGCTTGTGCAACTGTATGTGGATAAGGTGGATTTGATTCGTAGCAGGCTGTTGGCTGCATAGAGTCGACAAAAGAGCTATGCCGAGAGGAGGCAGAGACTGCTGGAGTTTCTAGTGGGAGGCAATGTGTTCTTGAAGGTGTTGTCGACCAAGGGTGTCATGAGATTTGGAAAGCGTGGCAAGCTGAGTCCTTGATATATTGGCCCGTACTAGATTACCCGGAGGATCGGTGAGGTTGCTTATCGGTTGGATCGACCACCAGAGATGTTGTCTGTGCACGACGTGTTCCATGTCTCCATGTTGAGGAAGTGCCTGGCTGACACATCTCATGTGATCCCAGTTCAGCCAGAAAGGCTCTAGGAAGATCTATCCTTTATAGAGGATGTCGTCCAGATTGTTGACTGTAAGGAGCAGGCGCTGTGGAACAAGGTGATTCCACTGGTTTTGATGCGGTGGCGGCAACATGGAGCTGTGGAGGCCACATGGGAACCTTAGGAAGCCATCCTAGCCCAGTACCCGTACCTTTTCGCCTAGAGATTTCAAAAGCGAAATCTTCTTTTAAGGTGGTTAGGATGTGACACTCGTAAAATTTATTTTGTAATTATTTACATTTTTATGAATTTTATTCCTGAACGGGTGTTACTGTTCCGAGGCCCGTTGGTGTGTTTTGTGGTTTTGGGCTTGGGCCATGTGGGCTGGCTTCTGTGGCATGTTCCTATACGTGGTTGTGGCACTGTGCTTGTGGGCCGGGTTGTGGGTTCGTGTGGGGCCTGTGTTCATAGGCCGGTCGTTGTGGCTGGTGGTTGGGTGGACTGGCAGGTGTGCTCGTGCAGGGTGCCGGTGGCTGAGACGTGTAGGTGAGCACTCTCCCAGCTACTACATGTGCACGCTTTATAAGCCACCTGCACCACACTCCTCCGTCGCTCATCACTGTCTTCTTTTCTTCTTCCTTCTTCTCCTCCTCCTCAGGTGCACACCTCTTCTTTCCTTCCTTTCCCTTCCTCCTTACTCTTCTTCCTTCCCCACCCCTTCCTTCCTCACCCGTCATCCTCATTTTCCTCCCGTGCTTCCCCTATTTCGCATGCCAATGGAGAGAGAGAGCGAGAGAGAGAGAGAGAGGGAGAGAAGTGGAGACATTGTGGTGGCTCATCGTTGACATGGCTAGAGTCCCAAAGGTAGAGGGAGCTTCTGTGGACGTCGTGGTCGTCGGTGGAGGTCAGTGATCAGTCGAAGGATCGTTGGCACGTTTCTTAGGTACGCAAGTCCAACCCATGTAATAGAGAGCATGAAATTGTTTGAAATTGATAGGATTGCATAGAATCTAGGTAAATTTACATTCCTAGAATTTATTGTGAATTTATGAGAATTTATGGTGGATTTATGAGCATTTATGCCGGTGGTTGTATTTTGGGTTGTTTTGACCATTATGCCTTTGCGATTTTGTATCTTGATACATGGTGAATGGATTTTGGTTTTCTTTATATGGATTTGGTGTAGACCCGATGGTCTACATCTTATGTTTTATGCAAGATTTTTGGTATTTGTTTAGGAGGTCCGATCGGACGTCCTAGTTGGGGCGATTTTAGACTGTAGGGTTTGGACCGTTTTTGATTTTTGTAGAAATCGACATACCGAACCATTTCGGTATGCCGTTTTTCTATCAGTTTTGGTCCACTTGTTGAAATTTGATCGTCCGATTTTGAATGGTCATTTGAATTAGGAGATTTTGGTTGACCAAACCATTTTCGATATACCAATTTTGGCTTGAGTGTTGA
The DNA here is from genome assembly GCA_024699735.1 of Posidonia australis. Taxonomy (NCBI): domain Eukaryota; kingdom Viridiplantae; phylum Streptophyta; class Magnoliopsida; order Alismatales; family Posidoniaceae; genus Posidonia; species Posidonia australis. The sequence goes on from JAMKQA010003904.1 coordinate 27,895, forward strand.
CCATTGACTTGATTCGATTGACTGATCCAGATCGGTCTACCGAACCATGGGTTGTCGACATACAGAGCCTGTTTTCAGCATGCCGAATCTAGGCCCAAATGCTTTTATAAAATATGATGTTTGAGGGTTTTTCCGGATTGGTTTGTATTGTCCCATTGAGTGGGATTATGGGTCATCAGTGGTGGTCCCTTGGGACACCTGATGTTCCGTTTTGCAAAGGTTTTGGAAGAATTTTCAAAGACATGAAAATAATTTTGAAAATGATTTCAAAAGATGAATTGGTAGATTTGGAAAATGGTTTTTCTAATTTTCTATGTGTGGGTCGAGAAAGTGTGGGGCCGTGTCGTTGGGACCAGGGAATGTGATGACATTCCCAAGTAGTTGGGCACGACTCCCTGGTTGAAGTCAGGGGCCGAGATACCTGAGGCTGAGGAGCGTTGGGTTCTTGAGGTATGAGACGCGTTGATTGTCATCTTGAGGCTAGGGTTGTGGTCCTCGGGTTGAGGTGTCTTGTGGCATGACGGAGCGGTATGATACTCCTATTGTCGCTGTGATCACTGAGGCTCGGGTGTTGTCGGTGTAGACACCCCGATTTTGAGGTAACCCGGAAATGAGTATCCTTATGTTGCTTTGGATGTGATCAACCATTAAACCTAGCCCCAAGCCTATTAGCAAGCCAGAGCCCAGAAATTTGTGAGGTAGCTGGGCGCACCAATGTGGCGCACCAATGTGGCGCACCAAGGTGGCGCACCAAGGTGGCGCCCAGCCGTTTCCAGACAGCGGCTGTTGACCTTCCATCTTCC
>JAMKQA010003905.1:0-56212 GCA_024699735.1 Posidonia australis
TTAATTAGGGTTTGGGTTTTATTATTTTAAGTTTAATTAAGTGATTTTAATTAGAGCTTTTGGATTTTATTATTTTAGGGTTTTTGTGATTTTAATTATGATTTTTGGATTTTATTATTTTAAGTTTTAAATGGAATTTTGCGAGTTAAACGTTATTATTAATTTTGGGATTTAAGGTTTTATTTAATTAATTTGAAATTAGGGTTTTGAGTTTTAATTAAGGTTTATTTAGGGATTTTGAGTTAATTAGGATTTATCTATGGACTTTTGGATTAATTAGGGTTTATTAATTTATTAACTGGGATTTTTGTGTTTCTTTGGTTTTTTTTGGATTAATTAAGTTTTTAAATTTGATTAATTAGGGTTTTATTGGATTTTAAGTTGAATTAAGTGGGTTTTAAGTGGATTAGGGGTTTTGTTGGATTTTTATGTGGATTTAATCAAATTTTATTTTATTAGGGTTTTTATTAGGTTTTTATGGGATTTTTAAGTGGATTTTGACTGGATTAAGTGGGCTTAGGTTGATTTGTTGGATTTGAGGTTTAATTGGGTCAAGTGGGCTAGTGTGGGCCTGATTGGGACCTTTGTGGGCTAAGATTTTGGTAGTCGCGACCAGAGCATCAACCGGAGGAGCCTGTTGCCAAGTGACTTCAAAATCGGGGTATCTACACATACAATCTGGCTAATGTCCAGATTACAAGTATATTACAACAAATATTAGAGGATTACAAAACCAACTAATCATCCTTACCCTCAACTACATCTCCTGATGACCCAGCACCTAGAGCTGCAATGGTAAACACCCATCCCCTTGTCAGCTACTGCGCTGTGCTCGGGCTACCAACCCAAAAAGAGGGAAGGAACAAGGCGAGTGGGGAATCCATCGAGCACCACAAGTGTTGCCTGGGTAGTTCGGGATACCAGCTCGAAAGAAAGAAGCATGGCTAGACAAAATGACTTGCCAGCAGGAAACGACAATTAACAGACGTCGTCCGAGTAGTTTGGGATACCAACCCGAAAGAGGGGCAACCTAGATTCCACTTGTCTAGACAGGGATCTAAGAGGAAGATATGACAAGAAAAGGGAGAAAAAGAATAGAACCCAACCACTGTCGGTGTACAGACAGAGGCTGAGAAATGCAAAGAGTGAGCCCAGTCACTGCCGATGTACAAGCAACGGCTGGGAACTACCAAGAGTGAACCAAGTCACTGCCGGTGTACAGGCAGTGGCTGGGAACTACCAAGAGTGAACCGAGTCACTACTGGTATACAAGTAACGGCTAGGAACTGCCAAGAGTGAACCGAGTCGCTGCTGGTGTACAGGTAGTAGCTTGAAACCACCAAGAGTGAACCGAGTCGCTACCAGTGTACCGGTAGTGACTCAGAACCACCAAGAGTGAACTGAGTCGCTGCCAGTGTACAAGCAGTGGCTTAGAACTGCCAAGTGTGAACCAAGTCACTGCTGATGTACAGGCAACGGCTCGGAACCATTGAGAGTGAACCAAGTCACTGTTTGTGTACAGGTAGCGGCTGGGAACCGCCAAGAGTGAACCAAGGCGCTGCTAGTGTACAGGCGACGACTTAGAACTACTAAGAGTGAATCGAGTCATTGCCAGTATACAGGCAACGGCTCAAAACAACCATGAATGAATCGAGTCACTGCCAGTGTACAGGCAGCGGCTCGGAAATGCCAAGAGTGAATCGAGTCATTGCCGGTGTACAGGCAGCTGCTCGAAACCGCCAAGAGTGAACCGAGTCACTGCCAGTGTACAGGCAGCTGCTCGGAACTGCAAGAGTGAACCGAGTCACTACCCATGTACAGGCAACGGCTTAGAACGGTGAAGAGATAGAACCAAACTGTTGTTGATGTACAGACAGAACGGCTTGGAGAAAACAAGAAAAGTGTCTTTGACTTCCATCCTCTTGGACGAGAATCAGGGAGACGAGGACTTCGTCTGATTAGAGCGAAGTCGAGGAAGATTATAATCCAGACTTCATCTAAAGCCTAGAAGAATAAGGAATCTAGACTTGTCCGACCAAGACAAGCCAAACATAGGGGAAATACAGGAACCTGTCAATCGAGATAAAGTCAATGACAAACTCCTAGGCAGGATGATAGCAAAGAGGGAAGGAGATACTAGAAGGCAGTTGACATGCCCCTGGCATCAAGGAAAGACAATACAAGTGTGAAGGCTGAGGGATATCTGAACAAAGCGAACATCCCTGAACTACCACAGTGTTGGAAGACAAGGATGTAGGGGTCCTGACCAACTGCCTCGCCAAAAGGGTTTACCGGAGTGACCTTATTCATAAGTACCAATGCACCGTGGATCATCGTCGTTGTGTGGGATATCCGTTGAGACAGCTGGAGATTAGTTGTCTATGTCCAACGCTGTCGTGAATTCAGAGTGTTTATGACATGCCAATGACGCTCCAGATCTAATGCTTGACTCGCTGCAGTGTCCTGCTATAATTGTCATTTTGTAGGAACCTTTATGTCATGAATGTCACTTCTTTATAAGAATGTGCACTTGACCATCATTCCAAAGATAATTTGAACCAAACATTCTCAAAACAACCCTCCTTTCCACAAAGTAGCTTACATGCCCCTGGTCGAAGGCTCTGGTTTGGTGTTTTATCAAGCACCTGTTATGGGACTTTTGACCAAAGAACAGTTGACATGCCCCTGGTCAAAGACTCTGGTTCAGTTACATAGTAGTTGGTGTTTTGTCAGGCACATGATATGTGACTTTTCACCAAAGAGTAGCTGACATACCCCTGGTATTGAACTGGTTGGACATCATTCTAGAGTATGGAGCCTCAGAAGCCAGACTGTAACTATACATGCACCTTGAACCATCAGAATAATTGAGATGGTCATTAGTCAAAGCAAGTGATGCATTCATCTAGTGACTGGAAGTATGTTTACCCATCTACCTTCTTGTATTGTACTTGGAAGACAGAAGGAATTGTGGCAAATTGATAAAGGCCTTTGATTGGGATTGTAGCCTGCCCATGACTGGTATGTTTAGGCTATGTTCTACTCAACCATGGTGTTTTGACAATTTTGTACTTGACCGTGCTACTGTAGGACATTCTCCTAATTGTATTTACCAAATTCTGGATTGCTGCGTGGAGATCATTATCATGCTGTTGTCTCTGCTAATCATTTGATGTGTGGGTCCTGATTAGAGAATAATTGACTTGCCCTTGATGAACCAAGTAGCGGATTGTGTGAGCCCAGCTAGAAGGCAGCTGACATGCCCCTAGCATAAAAGGTGAATGATGCTTAATGAAAATAGAAGTCAGATCGGGAGATACAAAGGCAAAACAGATGCCTTTGGCATCGAGTCAGGCTATACTGGGAAGTGTTGGGCACCACTCGAAGATGTAAAGTCTTGAGGATTAGGTTGCGACTGTAGACGCACTTTAAATCACTAAAGTGGTCGAGGCTGATTTTGGTTGAGTCCAGTGACACAATTGTTTACTGATTAGAGGCGTGTATATTCATCCACTGTCCTAAGCTACATTTAGATGGTAGGATGAGATGTGATAAATCGTAGTCTGTCTCAGGCTGGCATGTCAAGACTATTCTCTGTTCAACTACTTATTGTGTTCTGACTGTAACCTGTACTTGGCTGTGTTAACCACAGGCATTCTCCAAATAATGTTTACCACACCTGGATTGTTGCAGAGGAGCTGCTGTCATGCTATTGATTCTGCAAGTCCGTGTAGTTTGCACACTAACTGGTGTCCTTACTACATATGCTCTTTAACCAACGAGCAGCTGAAATGCCCCTGGCCAAAAACATTTGGCAAAAAATAAATCCTGTTGAACAAATCCATATGCAAGTAAAGATATTCATCCAAGAAAAATTGTGATGACTATGATTATGGTGGTGGACTCTATTATTGTGAACAAGCAGACTAGTTGTTTGAGGGCAACCTTATTGTTTGATCAAGAAATGCATATCTTGTGATCTTAGTTGCTTATTATCTGTATTTATTACTTTGCATGTTCACTGAGTTCATTATCTGGATTGCTTGCTCGTTTAGTTCAACTATTTGTTTGCCCTCAGTTAGACTGGAAAGCTGTATGCCTGTTAGAGGAGGATGACACCTTCGACTCAGTTGACACTACAGAGATTCGCAAGCCATAAGTGGCTCTCGATGGGTTGTGGTGGCACTCAAACTCATTGTAAGGTAGTGTAGTGGACCTGGCTCCATGCCAAACTCTTTAAGGACCTGCACCTACTTTTTTTTTTAATATCACAGATTTTTCTTTTACTCTCTCATAGATGTGCGGTTTCACTCTAACCTTGACTTGGAGGTAATAAGCACCTGATCTATTCAAGAGGCCGTTATTGCAAGTGGGTGGGTCAGTCCCTCAAAGGTGTGATTTTACTAAGTGCATACTCCAACTCCTCTCCAAGGTACGGTAAGGGTAGAGCTACAATGCACGCCTCTCCCTATTGGGCTGACTTCTGTCTTTGCCTTCTATCTTATCTATTCTTTTATGCCCTTGTAAATGTATGTTTTCTTTTTTGGCTTACACTCTTAGTCACCCTTAACATTTTATCTCCCTCTTGGAGGTGCAGGATCCTTGTGGAGTTTGGACATTTCGTCCGGCTTTGATGTTTGGTGGCTCACTTGCTAACTTGGTTGTTTAAGTAGTGACAATTGAGGAGGGTTAATCCGTTCTGACATAGGCGAGCTTTTCCGATATTCATCATCGGGCAGAATGTTATTGACAAGCAAACTATTATTTTCTATTGTTCTTAATGTTTTTCTGTTTTGTGTTGTTTTTTTTTCTTTTTCAACTTTTGTGCTTTTTCTATTTTTTTATTTTGATATATGGTGATGCAAAAAGAAAAACAAAGGAAACAAAGGAAAAGGATACAGCTCCAGTCCTTGTTGTTGCTATTTTGTCGATGCCATTAGGGTTTAAAGTAACTCCTAGCAATGCCACTGAAAATCAGAATCAAGGCAGGTGTAACCGAAGCTATGAAAACTGTTATTAAAACTAAGGCTGTCACTGTGAATGTTGAATCTGCTGGTGACAAAGACTGTATCTGTTGTTGGAGTTGATATTTACTGTGACAGTTGTCTCCTACCTGATCTAGGGTACTTGCATGTGCTAGGTCGAATCAATGCATGGCAAACTAACGAACTTTTGACTAGGCCCCCTGTAGAGGAACAAGAACAAGAATGGCACATGTGTGTGTCGCCGGACAAAAACTAAGAGAAAACAAGAGGGCAAACTAGGCTGATGACGCCCGATGAATTCCCTAGGAAAGAACTGGGAGAAAGAGAATAAATCCCTGAAGTTCCAGCATCCTCGGAGCTTGCCAGCTAGGACAAGGTAAGGTCGACTATTCTAGGGTGTGCTCGTGCATGTGCCGGTGTGGGTGCAGGTGTGTGCGTGTTGCCTCCTATGAGTTGACGACAATGTCTCCATTGTCAATCAAATCTTGGACAACATTCCGAAGAGTAAAATACTTGTATGTCGAATGTCCATGGGCACGATGGAATTGACAGAACAAATTTGTCTTATACCACCTAGGAAGTGGGTCCGGTGGTGGACGAACCTTCGGTAGCTGCAGGAACAACGCAACTCTAGGAAAGATGTCACTTAGCGACTTTCCAAGTGGGGTGAAGTCACTTTCCCTACGGCGAGGTCGCTTTTGCCGTTGTTGCTACCCTTACTGAACTGACACAACATGATGCGTCGGCTTAACAATGGTGTGTGGGTGTGTAATGCATGCAAAAGTAGATGCCAGTGGGGGTATAGGCATGGATGTGGGTGCTGCAACTTGCATGCCAACAACAAAAGTCCCACTGTCGATCAAAGTCTGAACGATATCCCGTAGAGTGTGGCAATTATCAATCGAGTGCGCTGGGGCTCGGTGATAATCGCCGTATACGTTCGCATCGTACCACCGAGGAAGTGGAGTTGGTGGGGGACGTGAATCCGGGAGTCTCAAGAAGTGATACGACTCGAGGAAAAATAGTGCTCAGCGACTCAGCCAGTGGAGTGTAGTCACTTTCAACACGACGACCTCGTCTTTCCTTAGGCTGCTGTCCTGGTCGAGCCAATGCGACGAGATGCACTGGCTTGACAATGGAAAGTGTGCGCTTAGTGTGCAGTGATGACCTACGTGTTGGGACCTTATTCTGATTCCAAGGTGGGTTGTGAGTATGCTGTGCTGTGTGTGGGGTTGAGCGCGAGAGCAACAACTGTGGCACCAGTATGTCTCTAGGCAACGGACTTGAGAAATGCTGTATTCTCGCACAACTAATGGGTTGGTCCTTAAGTAATTGTGATGCATGCTGTGACAAGTGTAGTTGTGGTGTAGGAGGTTGAGAAAACGCCCTCATTGCCAAAGTAGTGTGAAGTTGGGGCAATGATATGGGTGATGGTGTAGTGGGGTGAGCCTGCAATGCTATAGTGGTCTTCACTAGAATCTCAGGGGTCAAAAAAGGACACTTAACGGGATCAAGAGGATTGTGCTCAGGCCTCCAGACCAAAGTTCTGAAGCTCTGAGCTTGCATGGCTGAAGACCCATCAAATGATAGGTTAGAAGGCGAGAGTAGAACAGGAGTGGTCCCTAAAATAGATACAACCGCAGTTGGTTGAATTCCTGAAACAGGAGGGCTCGAGAAGTGGGATGTAGCTGGCAGAACTTCTAGGACCCACGTGGTATTCACCGCAATCGACTCAGTGACGGGCCCTAGATCATTTTGTGTCTACCGCTGTCCCAGGAAAGGAGGTAGAGATCCTCCATGATTCCTCAATCGGGACACATGGTAGGGAAGAAGAAGCACCCAAAGTGAGAGAAGGAGGATCTGAATGTGGAACCCCCTTCAAAACAATAAGCAGAGGCTTGCAGGTCTGCAGGGCCATGGCTAGCCACAAGTGAAATGAATGGAGCTACGGCAAAAGACAAACGCATGAGCTCTAAGACGAACTACTGTCAAAAGTGACCAATAGCTAGGAAAAAGCAAGAGAAAACAACCACGAGAGGCCGCCCGCAATGGAGACACCCATGCTCCTAGCTGAGGACCTCACAACAAGCTACTTGAGAAAATAGGCAAGAGAAATAGGTATCAGAAACTGAAGAACAACGCAAAGACAAATGCGAGTTATTAAAGTGGTATGCAATGACACGCAATGCAGATGAATGTCCTAAAGTGCACTCTCTCACCATGCATGTCCCACATGGGGTTGACCACACGGGACGCACTCATGGGTTTGAGTGTTGACTCTGGTCAGAAAAGTAAGGCTCCCATTCTAAATCCTGGCCGAAGCGTAGGCAGTGAACGGGAGGTGCGTTGGTGACCTCGTCTCCTGTAGTAGCATGGAGCTGTATCCTCTACTAATACCGACTTAACTCCAGACAAGGGGGGACAAACTAACAACACATCCTACACCAAAGCTATAGAAGGGGCTACCAAAATTGTCCTTCGTAAACTATAGGTGGACACAGAGGAGAAGATGCATGCTTTCTAAAATGTCATTCATGCAATATGCTTTTGTGTCTTTTACTTGCATTTTATTAAACCAAAGGGATTGTGAGCATTTATCTCTAGTTATGCCTTATTATTTGTTTTTCAGAATTTGTGTGTTTTATTTTAACCAAAAAGGGAAGCAAACATGTCTCTACTCTCCTAATCATGGCAAATAAAAAAAGAGAAAGAAAACACACAATCATGGCATCCAAACACTCAACCAACAAGCAAAAGGCATGAGCATGGCATGTGCTAGCGTAGTGCTCACAGGTAAGTGAAGAAAAGCAAGCATCATAACAGAAAGGCATGAATCAGGTCATGTGCATGTGTGGTGGTATAGCAATTGTGTAAAAAGGCATGTACAATCAAGTATGTACAAATAGAACAAGCAAACAAACAAAAAGTGTACAGATCAATGACAAGTAAGCAAGAAAACCAAAGCGAAAGCCAGAATTTGGTTATCCCTAGTGGAGTCGCCAGTTCCTGTGACCATGCTAGTGGAACCCTACATGACTCCAAAGTGCATGGAAACACACGAGGAGTCTTGATATGGTCACTACGAAGATGGTGAATCCGAAGAAGAAGACTAGACTTGGAAACACCAAAGAAAGATAAGTAAAGGATAAGGAAAAAGAGTCGCCACCTAGTCTTTTAATTGAAAGACAAGGAAAACCAAGATGCATATGAATGCAAGAAAAATGATGCAAATGAATGAGTGTGTGCTCCATGGCTAATGGATGCAACACTTGGCCATTGCGGGCCAGAGAAAGGGTAATGATTCTTTTTATGTATGGGGAAGGTGTTAGGCACCCCCATACACTCGAAGAATTCGATCTTTCTAGGTTTCCTGCTTGTTAATGATCTATTGTGTGTATACTTGTCTACTATGAATGCACAAGCCTAAGATGAATGCGAAAACATGCCAAATCAAAGAGAAGAAATGAATAAAAAGAAAAATGATAATCTGAGGGACAATGTAGGCATTGAAAATGCCACTTTATTGTACGCCCTTGGGCGATGAAGAAAATCGTGAAAATCGGAAATACTTGGAAAGCATAACGCAAAACAGTAAAAACTTAAGAAATTCGAGAAAGTCAAAAAAGAGAAAATAATCCTCATTCGGGTCCATGTCAGCATTGTCAAGTTTGTTAATGTACGCCCTCGGGTGATGAAAATTCAAATCAAATTAAAAAAATATGAGAATCGGAAGAAGTCCGAGAAGTAATGTGAAAACCAAGTTTGAAATAAGTTTTGAAATGCGTGCATGATGCAAGAGAATAAGCATGAGAAAATATGCATGAAAAAGGGTAACAAAATGTACAAAATGCAAGTATGGGTGAATTATGTTAATTTCCAAGGGCCTCTACGCAAAAATTACATGTCACTGAACTAAGGCTGAGATTCTGGGGCTAAATCAGCAAAAATGTTTAAGAAAACACATTTTGTGCAATTTTAAGAAAGTTGGGGGTCAAATGTGCAAAACTATGTATTTTTTGGTAAAATTAGGATTCCTAGGGGCTAACTTGTAATTTTACCAACAAAACATTGTTTAATGCAATTTTTGAAGAAATCAAGGTTAAATGTGCAAAATAATGGACTCATGGATGAAAACATGAATTTCCAAGGACTGGTTTGCAAATATGCCATAAAAACATGCATTCAGTGCAAATTCAGGGTTTAAAATGCAATTCTGAGCACATTTGAGTAAAAAAATTGAGTCTACAGGGTTAGATTTGCAATTGTACCATAAAATCATGCATCGAGAACAAGTTTAATGGAGTTTAGGGTTTTTTGTGCAAATTATGGACTAAACATGAGTGAAATCTAATTCAGAGGGTTCTATGTCAAAATTTAAAGCCTGGAAAACATTAAAATGAAAACATAAGGATCACACTGTAATTTTTACAAAAACAAATCATTATTAAAATGATTAAAACACTAATGCAGGGGCTTAAATGCAAAATAAAAGGACCTGGTTGTAAGAAAAGAACAGAAACAAAGTTTTTTTAAAAAAAAATAAAGGCACGACGGCCACCGACGACGGAACCTTGCCGTCGACGGCCATCTGGGATGCCATTAATGGCTTCCTCGATGCCTCATCTGGCATCCAAGCACATAGTGAGCAAGAGGGAAGAAAGAGGAGAAGATCTAACTGCTGCGATCTAGCATCCAACAGTCGAAGGCCTCCTCCCATCTCCCTCGCCGACATTGCGACTCCGGCAACAGTGACAGACAAGAAGAGGCCGTTAGGAGGCTGTGGTGTGACGTTTTGGGCTCTAGGAGGGTTGAGGGCGCAGAGAGGAAGAAATTCCACCACTCAGAAGCAAGAAGGCGCCACCCACTCCCGTCCTGATCAAGATTGCCGTCATCTCCGGCAACGGCAACTGCGGAGGTCGTTCGAGGCTCTAACCAAGGTGTTGAAGCTTCTAGAGGCCTGAGGGAAAGGATGGGGAGGTGTCCAGATGCTCTGGTGTGAGCCACGAGGTGGGAGGCAGCTGGAGGAATCCTACTGTACACCTTCTTCTCCGGCGACGGTGAGGACGCGTCCGGTGAACTTCTCCTGGAGGCCTTCAGAGTGGGTGTCACGGTATCCAGAGAAGTAGAGAGGCATAAGGGTGAAAAACCTATCCAATCCCTAACCTCTAGGACACAAGAAGCATTCTGGACTCGTGCCTCCACCCCACGCGCTAGAGAAAATTGGTTCGACGACACATACTATGCTCATTTCCAACCAGGGAGCTCGATTCTCCTCTGGAATGAGTCCAGGGAGATTGAGGAAGACCTAGGAAACAAAATGCAACCAAAGTTAGCTAGATTAGTAGCCTTACCTTAGTTGGCAGTGGAGGAGGTCACCGGAGCTCGCTGGAGAGGTGGCTGGAGCTGGCTTGAACTCTGATTTTTCTCCTCTCTGAGTTGAGCTTCCTCTGGTTGCTTTGGTTGGAACAATTCTCCTTGGTTGCTCTCCTCTCAAATTTTGCAAGTTTTTCTCTCCTTTTCCCCCCTCCTCCTTTCCCCCCTCCTCCTTTCTCTTGAAAATGGGGGTATTTATAGGCTTGCAATGGCTAAGTAGTTTGTTATGGGTTGTTATGGGTGGTTATGGTGAAGTGGGAAGTGATTAGGGTTCTGATAGGTGGTTAGAGGTTATTATGGTGGAGTGGAAAGTGGTTAGGGTTGTTAGAGGTTGTTATAGGTTGTTAGGGTTTTGGATTAGGATTTAGGATTAGGTTTAGGGTTTAAGTTAGGGTTTAGGCTAGCTTAGGGTTTTGGATTAGGTTTTGAATTAGGTTTAGGGTCTTGGATTAGGTTTAGGGTTTTGGATTAGGTTTAGGTTAGTTTTAAGGTTTTGAATTAGTTGTAGGGTCTTGGATTAGGTTTAGGTTTTTGATTAGGATTTTGAATTAGGTTTAGGGTTTTGGATTAGGTTTAGGGTTTTCGATTAGGTTTAGGTTAATTTGAGGGTTTTGAATTAGTTTTAGGGTCTTGGATTAGGTTTAGGGTTAGTTTTAGGTTTTTGAATTAGGTTTAGGGTTTTGGATTAAGTGTAGGATTTTGGAATAGGTTTAGGGTTTTGGATTAGGGTTTTGAATTTGGTTTAGGGTTTTGGATTAGGTTTTGAATTAGGATTTGGGTTTTGGATTAAATTTAGGGTTTTGGATTAGGTTTAGATTAGTTTTACTATTTTGAAATAGTTTTAGGGTCTTGGATTTAGTTTTGTGGTTGAAGTTAGGTTAGGATGTCAAGTTGGTCATGGGGAAAAGTAATTGAGAGCCCACCAACCAAAAGTCCTTTCCAGAAGAGACTACCTGCAAACCTGCAAAATTGGGGTGTCTACAATGTGCCCTAAGGAGCATTAGGTACGATTGGCAACTTATCTGCTAGAAAGTGAGGTGAATAACTAATGGAAGTCTATAAAGTGACTTAAGTTCCCATACTTGACTATTGTCAGTATTCAGTGGAAAGATTTCAAGGCAGCCTTCTATGAGAAGTACTTCCCCTACTATGAGAAGGAGAAGTTTGGCTGAGATTTGCGGAATTTGGAGTAGGGCAATATGTCTGTGCTCAAGTATGAAGCTGCTTTTGCCCGTTTGATGCATTTCTGTCCTACCTATCTCTTAGAGGAGGAGCGAGTGCAAAGATTCCTAGACGGCCTACAACCAAGGCTGAGGCTAAGGGTGATGGACTATCGGTGCCAAATAGTGGCAGATATGGTGGAGATGGCCTTTCACTTTGAGGTGGAATTCAAGAAGTTCATGGAGGGTCATCCCAGAGGAAAGGGTAAGTCATCCTTTGCTTCCCAGCTCTCTTTCTCCAACATGATAGGTTCTAGTGATTTGGGTAGTTTGAGGAAGAAAAGAAAGGGAAAGTCTGGTGCTTTTTTTTGGGCCGGCATAGTTTCGCTGGTGGTTGCAGTGTTGGCATTTGTCAGATAGGTTCCAGTGCATCTAGAGGAGGTCGATGATTCTAGTGTGGCTAGGTGGGCTATTTCACTATTAATTGTCCCCATTCACGGTAGGCTTCAGACCCCGTGGTGTGTTATAATTGTGGGAAGCCGAGGCATACTCAGAGGTTCTGCCCAGATCCCCCTAAGAAGGTAGGAAGTGCACCACAACAGTCAACAAAGGGACGAGTGTTCACCATTATGACCCCTAATGTTGGACCTTGAGGAGACATGATAGAGGGAAAGAATGAATAGTGGTGTACAATCCTCTATGTAATTATTGTAACCTCTCTTGTATTCTAGACAACTGTCTAATATGTGGATGTTGTTTCTGTTTGTGTACTTTGCCATTTAGGTTCTTTTCTTATGGTAGGCTAAATGGCCAAGGTATTGTTTGACTTAGGGAGTTCCTTTTCCTATGTCTCTAAGTCTTTTGCAGCAGAGGTGGAGGATAGGCTGACTAGGAGAGTCTTTCATCTCAATGTGGTGATGCCACTGGGAGAGCATAGTTTAGCCTAGAAGTATCTATGGTCTATTGGCTTGATGTTGAATGGCAGATTTCATGCCAGCTTGATCATTATGGACATGCAGGAGTACAATGTGATACTCGGCATGGACTGGTTGGCGCAGCAATCCACTTTGATCTACTATGCTCGAAGAAGGGTATATTTTGTGTCTTCTAGAGATTCTTTGTACAAGGTGTGTGTCGAGGTGAGCTTAAGCATGTCATTTTGACAATGAAGGCTTACAAGTTACTATCTGAGGATTGTGTGGGGTATTTGGCTAGTCTAGTTACCTTGACTTCTCCTGAGTTAGGTATTTATGACATCTCTGTAGTTTGTGAATATCCCAACGTGTTCCTTGACGATATGCCTACAATGTCGCCTTATAGGGAAGTAGAGTTCTCAATGTGGGATAGGTGCTGTTTCGAAGCCTCCTTATCTTATGGCACCAACGGAACTGAGAGAGCTCAAGACCCAATTACAAGAGTTGATAGGCAAGGGTTTTATCAAGCCTAGTGTTTCTCCATAGGGAACACTATTTTGTTTGTTTGCAAGAAGGATGGTTCGCTTCGACTGTGTATTGACTACCAGATGCTGAATCAAATCACAGAGAATAACAAGTATCCCTTAGCCCACATTGATGACCTATTCGACTAGCTAAAGTCTGCTTCTGTATTTTCAAAGATTGATCTGAGGTCGGGGTATCATTAGTTGACGATACGGGACTCAGACATTCAGAAGACTACTTTCTAGATGCAATACGAGCATTATGAGTTCATGGTTATGTCCTTCGGCTTGACCAATGCACCAGCTGCATTTATGGACCTAATGAACAGGGTATTTAGCCATTTTCTAAACTAGTTTGTGGTGGTGTTTGTGGATGATGTGCTAGTTTATTCCCCTGATGTAGAGACTCATGCCTTACACTTGAGGGCAGTGTTGGATACTCTGAGGCAACATCAGTTGTATGCCAAGTTCTCCAAGTGTGAGTTTTGGCTGAGTGAAGTTATGTTCCTCGACCATTTGATTTCTAGAGAAGGCATGGGAGTGGATCTTGCCAAGGTAAAGGTGGTGAGTAGTTGGGAGAGACACAAGACAGTGACGGAGACCCAAAGCTTTTGGGTTTGGCAAGCTACTATCGGAGGTTTATCAAGGATTTCTCCTCTATAGCCACGCCTTTGATAGAGTTGACTAAGAAGGGAGTTATGTTCAGTTGGACTTAGGATTATGATGTGAGCTTCAATGAGCTGAAGGCTCGTCTAGTTTCTGCTCCTATGTTGACTCTACCGTTTGAAAGTGGTGGCTTCATGGTGTATAGTGATGCCAGTCGTGTGGGGGTGGGTTGTGTTCTAATGCAGCATGGCATTGTTGTAGCCTATGCTTCTCGTCATCTAAAGGATCACAAGAAGAACTACCAGACCCATGATCTAGAGATAGCTACAGTGGTGTTTGCCCTTAAGCTTTGGGGACACTACCTATATGGAGAATAGTTTGAGGTCTTCACCGATCATCAGAGCCTAAAGTATATGTTCACTCAGAGGAACCTCAACTTGAGGCAACGCAGGTGGGTAGAGTATCTGAAGAACAATGATTTCTGTTTGTCCTACCACTCTGGGATGGCCAACGTGGTTGTTGATGCCCTGAGTCGGCATACACACATAATGGTGAGCCTGATGGTGAACAAGTGAACCATGTTGGAGGATCTAGTGGGTTGTAGGCCTAGAAGACAAGTTCAAGGAACGGTTGATGCCTAGGTGGCCAACCTATTCGTTTGCTCCAAGTTGATGGAATTTATTGTCACCTACCAGTAGCTAGATCCTTTTGTTCAAACTATCTTTGAGAAGTTGGAGGTTGGTGGAGAACCTCATTTCTCTATCAGGGCATATGAAGAGCTGAGATATGATTTGCGCTTGTATGTGTCTAGACTTGTCAATTCTTGACACGACACGATCATACGAACTGACACGACACGACACGATAATATGACAAAATTTAGTTATAAAGTTTTTTAGTTATTTTGAAATATTTATGTGATTCATGGTTAATAAACATAACATTATTTTGACACGATTATTACCTAATTGGAATTGATTGAACCCAGTTAATACACGTTTAACTAATAATGGATTATTAAGCATATTCTTACCAAATTGAATGCAAATACAGTTTATATATACTTAAAATTATTGTATTAAGAGTAATCAAATATAATTTTTCCAAAATACAAGAAATATTAGTGAAAAAATGATAGACACGATAACACGATAAATCCGACATGATAAGTACACGACATTACCCAATTGACAGGTCTATATGTGCCCCAGCATGAGAAGGCCAAGCAAAGGTTGCTGGATGAAGCTCATTTCTTGGCTATCTAGGTGAAACTTTCGGTGCTTCGACTAATGAAGTTGTATGTGTCGAAGGTCATTCGATCACATGGTGTTCCTATGTCCTTTGTGTCTGATGGAGACGCAAGGTTTACCTCAAGGTTCTAGAGGACTTTGCAGGAAGTATTCAATATGGTGCTCAACTTCAGTACAACTTTCCATCCTCAGTCCGACGGTTAGACAGAGAGGACCATCCATACACTAGAGGATATGCTTAGAGCATGTGCCTTGGATCTGCAAGCTAGGAGGACCACCTATCATTGATTGAGTTCGCCTACAAAAAAAGCTATCACTCGAGCATTAGGATGGCACTGTATGAAGCATTGTATGGTAGGCCATGTAGATCGCCCGTGTGTTGGAGAGAAGTGAGTGAACGTCAATTGCTTGGTCTTGGCTTTGTGTAGCTGTATGCAAACAAAGTAGATCTGATCTGTAGTAGGCTCATAGCTGCATAGAGTCGGCAGAAGAGCTATGCCGATCGGAGGCAGAGACCGTTGGAGTTTCTGGTGGGAGAGCATGTGTTCTTGAAGGTGTCACCGACCAAGTACGTGATGAGGTTTGAGAAGCATGGAAACCTGAGTTCCCACCTATATTGGCCTGTACCAGATCACATAGAGGATTAGTGAAGTGGCTTATAGGCTTGATCTACCACCAAAGTTGTCATCTATGCATAACGTATTCCATGTCTCTATGCTGAGGAAGTGTCTAGCTAACTCATCTCAAGTGATTCTAGTTCACTTGGAGGTGCTCTAAGAGGATTTGTCCTTTGTGGAGGATGTCGTCCAGATCATTGATAAGAAAGAGTAAGTATTACGGAACAAGGTGATTCTACTTGTTCTTGTGCGATGGCGGCATCATGGAGGTGAGGAGGCCATGTGGGAGCGTAAGGATGCCATCTTAGCCCAGTATCCGTATTTGTTCAACTACTAAAGATTTCGAGGGTGAAATCCTTTTTTAAGCTAGTTCGGATGTAACACCCAAAAATTCATTTTATTGTAATTATACATTTTTTTGGACAGGTGTTACTGACGCAAGGTCATTTTTGTAATTTTGTGCTTGGGTCCCATTATTTGGCCTATTTTAAGCCTTGTCCTTTAGTGGAGGCATTGTGCTTGTGCTCCTGTGTGCATAGATGCGTAGGTGTGTGTGTGGTTGGCCTCGTGTTTTGTGGCCGATGGTTGGGTTGCGGACGAACGGTTGCATAGCTGCATGTCTTTAGTGGTTAGATGCGTGCGTATCTAACCTTTCCCATGTGTATAAAAGAGGAGAGACGGGTGCTTCTTCGGCACGACTCTTCTTCTTCTTCCTGCACACACCTCCCCTCCTCCCTCAACCTTCTCCTCCACACTTCCCCTTCCTCGCCCATCTCCCCCTTCTCCTTTCCCCATTTGGTGCGAGTGAGTGGGAGAGACAGAGACAATGAGTGAGAGATAGAGGCAAAGGTGGTGTGGTGGCGTTTGATTGGTCGGATGACTCCTAACTTCTTCCTTGGTGTTGGGTGAGCTCGAGGAGCAGCTAAGGAAGGCCAGAAGTCGAGGTGATCGCTAGAGAGCACATGGTTGGCCAGAGGACCACCGACGATTGTCGTGAGGTACCCACCTCACATTTTGTATAGAAATGCATGAAAAATGTAGAAAATGCTTAGGATGCATGAAATTTAGGTGAATTAATGTGTTCATGAATTTATTGTGAATTTATGATGATTTATGGGCTATTAATGGCCATTTATTGTGGTGGTTGTGTTTTGGGTCATTTCGACCCTTCTGGCTTTGTGAATTTATATCTTGAGCTATAATGCATGGATTTTTATTTTGATTGTGTAGTTTTGGAGTAGACTCATGCATTGACGTTCCGTGTTGTATTCGTGGTTTGTGGATTTTGTTTGGTAGGTCCACCCCTCACTCCCACTTGGGTGATTGAGTGAGCTAGGGCTCAGGCCATTTCTATTGGAATCGAAGAAATTAGTATGCCATTTTTGAATGGTATGTCATTTTGCTTCAAAATTGTTCCCTTGGTCCCAGCTTTGGTTGACTAAATTCATCCAATTTACTGTTCTAGGCTCTTGGGTGTTGACAATTAACCTAGTTCGGTCAACTATTTCTTTTCGATTTATCGAACCAAGGATTTTCGAACGTTCGGGTGGTTTTTCAGCCAATCGTTTCTGGTGCCCTGAACCTAGTTCGGTTGACTAGCCCATTTTGACACGCCGAACTAGGCCCAAGTGGTGTTTTAAAAGTGATTCTCTATGTCTTTTCTGAGGGGTTTTAAATGCCTATAAAAGAGGGTTTTGTGGGCCATAAGTGGTGGTCTATTGTAGACACTTGGTGCGCTAGTTTTTTAGAGTTTTTGAGAATATAAACAATGATTTTGAAAAAAGGATTTCAAAGAGCTATTGCCAGTTTGGAATGGATTTCCATGTTTTCTGCGTGTAGGCCATGAAATGATGAGCCATGCTGATTGGATCAGGGAATGTGACGACATTTTCAAGTGGTCAAGCACGTCACCCAGGTTGAGGTCAGGGACAAAGACAATGTAGGAGAGTGTTCGTCGAGTCTTGGAGGTATGGGACTCCTTGACTGTCGTCTACGAGGTCGAGGTTGAGGTCTATTGGTTGAGGTGTTGTCTAGACTTGGAGGTATGATACTCCAGTTGTCACCAGCCACTGAGGCTCAAGGTACAACTACATGTAGAGGTATGATACTCCCACTATCTGGGTACTTTGTGGAGAACGCCAATAAAAGTAGACCTGATGCTGTTGGCTAAGGCAGAATCCTGCACGTGTCCCGTTGTTGGTAGCGTCCTGATTGATAGGACAGCCTTCCTAGGTAGGGTTGGCTTTGTGAGGGTTCTCTAAGTGGGAGTACTTCAAAACGGATTCGCTCCTTGCAGGGCGGCGAGTCCGTGGTAGTGTAGTGCACCTTGGTGGTTGCTTGTGGCCAGAGTTAGTTGCCTAGCGTCGAACAACATGACTCATTGTGGTTGTGGTTTTTGGCCAATATAGCCCACATTTGAGATTTTGGCTAGGAGGACCCTATTTTGCTATATGGATGTTCTCCCCCGTATGTTTGTGACTACAAAAGAAATATAAGAAAGTTCTGGAGTTGAGACTTTATGGTTTTCGCCGGTAGGGTCCGTGTTTCAAACTTTGTGGATATGGTGAAAATGATTTTGAAATGATTTAAAAGTGAAAACTTAGTTTTGTTTTTCGAGTTTTTCATGAGGTGTGTGCTGGGTGCCTTTCTGGTCACTCATGCATGCTTTATGTGGTTTTTAGGTTGCAAGTGTAGGCTAGCAGCTTTGGGTGAGTCTAGTGCATATAGTCGGACTCTCGTAGCCACACACATAAGTTTTTGGTTGTTAGATGCTTTTAATTAGCCTTTAATTTCCTATAATTTAGCATTTAATTATTGTTGAAATTATTTAGGCTAATGTGTTTGTATTGGTAGCGACGCGGATCGTTATAAAGATTGAGTCAAAAATATCTAGTGTGGGTGCCTGAGAGGTGTTGAAGCTACATCTGGATGCCTAGGAGGCGTCCACATCAGCTAGGATCTTCTCTGACTTTTTCCACTTGTTGGCTAATATTTTCCTAGTATTTAGGGACATGGAAAATGTGTGTTTGACCTCCTCACATAGCTCTAGAATTTTTCAGACAAAAATCTCTTCTTTGCTAGCATAATTATTCATTTCCCCCTTATTTTTCTTAGATTCTTTTAAAGTCCTCAGGTTCCTGCGAAATTTACATAAAGCACCTTAAGTAGCATTATTTATATACAAAATAGATAAATATGGAAATAAAATATACATAAATTATGAGTTAATCAAATACCCTCATACCTATCTTTTGCTAGTCCTTGAGCAAAACTGACTTTAACATAAAAAAAAGAAAATCCTAACTCACTTTCACAAGAATCACAGTTGCACCTAGCACGTGCAACAAGCCTTTAAACCCCTAGATTACTCTAGTGGATGAGTGGTGTCTCGTGAGGATTTACAATGGATCTACCCACAAAATGCCAGAAGAAAAGAGGTCAAGGAAGAAAGAAAGTGAAAAATAAAGAAAAGGAAAAATTCTAAGGTATCCACATTAACCTACTCAACTAAAAGATCTAAAGTTTCCCAGTGTCTTAATCCTCTAGTTTAATCTTTGTTGAAAATCCTCATCTTATCATCATAGAGACTTAATCTTATTTTTCATATCATCTTCTTAAAAAATTGCTCATTTGTACCTTATGTTTGTGAAATAGACCTTAGCATGGGTTTTCAAGTCCAACCTTACTACCTTAGCACTTTATTTCTTTCCCTAGTATCTTGCTTTATTAGATTTTATTCTTAGTTACCCATTTAGCGAGCTTTAGGTCAACGAATCCCAAACCAGATAGTTTTAGGTCACTAGATGTGAAGACACCCCTAAGGACTTAATCATTCGAGTAGCTAAGGCCTCAAAGACAAGACCTTTTTTCTTTCTAATCCTCCAATCACCTTTTTATGTGAATACCAAGGCTTACTAAGACGCGATTCTCAATTACTTAATGATTATTAGATGTTATTAATTTTTTTCCTCTAATTATCTTTTTACGTGAATATCAATGCTTACTGAAGCACAATACCCAGTAACTCAATGATTAGAGGGATTCTTTTTCTTTCAAAAGTGTTTCAAGCCTTCCTTTATTCCCCATAGTTAAGGACTAGAGTGATAGTACATGATAAGGTACATTTAAGTTATAGATATTTCAGATAATGCTATTTCTCAGATTTTGTCTCTACTCTTTGAATCATCGGGTCCTCAATTACTCAGTCATAACTTTGAACTTCAACACTAGTTACCTGTTCACTCTGAATTGATTAGACTAATATGGATAGTTCCTATTCTTTTTCATATTTTCATTTTTTCCATGAAAGAAAAGAAAGGAGAAAAAAATTGTCAAATAACCTAAAAAACCTTTTTTTCTAAAGAAAAAAAAAATGAAAAGACACTCAACAACTAAAAAAATAAAAAAGACATAGAGAAGACTCCCCCTCACACCTAAACCATGCATTGCCCTCAATGTATGCAATGAATGACACAAGAATAGAACAATGATACCTGATTCGGGATGATGTTCTTCTACTTCTAAGAAACAGAAATGTTATGCATGATTTATACATATAAACATCCTAAGACCCTAAACAACTCACATCCTTCATCTCTCAATTTGTCATCGAGAGGTGGACCTTCTTAACTCCTCTAAGTCAGCTCTAGTCTGCCTTTGTTCCCTATGTATCCTTTGCAGTCCCTCCCAAACGTAGTGGACCTTCTTAACTCCTCTATGTCAGCTCTAGACCACCTTTGTTCCCTATATATCCTTTGCAGTCGCTCCCAAACGTAGTGGATGAAATCACTCTGAGACGTATATGGAGGGACATTAGTCCAAAAAGTGTCTCTCTCCTCATCCTTACCAGGGAGTGACTTAGCTCTAATAATCTGCTCCTGAAGCATATGAGGCCCCCATGGTGTACGAATAGTCAATCTATAGGAGTTAGACACTATTTCTACTATTGCCATCTATCACCATTCTTGAGATTAAAATGCAAATTACTCAGGTAACAAAAAAGTCTTAACTATATCAGTGATAAGAATGAGCAAGGGTAGAGTAGACATTCTTCTAGTTCTTTATACGTGAGCAATCGAGTCAAATAGTCAACGACAGAGGTAGATGCTAGAATCCCTAGTCATCATCATATAAACAACATGAAGTGTAGGAACATAAAATGATAAAATATGGGAATCCCCTATAATGTTGTTCTAAATCAACCTACACGTTGTGTACGCATTCTCATACATAGTGGTCCTTATAATTCCCCCATCTGCTACTAAAGCAAAGTTAGGACCCATGAGTGGCAAATAGTGTCTTAAATCATTAGAGGGTAGATTTACAAGTGACATGGGGATTCCTGTGACTTGCGAGATTAATTTTAGGGTTGCTTCAATATTAAGGCCATGCCACACAAAGTAAATTACCCCTATATCTAAATCAATATTGTTCCAATCAAAACAATTGTAAAATTTTTCTACTAAATGGGGTACCCAGTGGTGCTCATTTGTGGCAAGCAACAAGAAGTGATAGTCCATAATTAAAATTTGTTCCCTAAAGAAACTCCCAAACATTCCAAATATTTCATCAAAATTCTTCTCAGGGAACACTCCTTTTCTATCATTATCATCCATTTTTGCTAATTAATCAATAAAAAACTTTTGCTTGATTTGATTAAGCAAATACAGAGATTAAGGGCAGATATGCTTACTGCCCCCCAAAATTTTGGAGGGGGGATGAGAACTGATAGAGGGGCTTTCAGACAAACTGCACGCCTAAGAGGCGTTCGACGATGTTTTCGACGCTTGACAGGCATCTACAACAGAGGATCACAACAATCAAAGACCAAAATAGCAACAGAAATTGGGATCTCTAGTAGTGGAGCTCTCGAAGTTGGAATGAGCAGTAAATGGCGCCAGTGGAGTGTCCTCCAGTGATTTTGGCGCCTGATGGGTGCCCAATGTGCAGTAGCTATCTCCTGGTGGTGGGTCGTCGTTGATGCAGGGGAAGGTAAAGGCACGGGAGAAGAAGAAAAATCTCAAATTCTAGGTTTAGATCAAGGGATGAGGGTTTTTATATTTGTAGTGTGAAAATTTGCATTGTTACCCTACATTTATGAAGAATGACTCTGAGATTCTTCTTTCTTTCTTTCCCTTTTTTCCTATATACATATGTGTGTGTGTGTATATGTATGTATATATATATATATATATATGTATGTATGTATGTATGTATGTATGTGTGTATATATATATATATATATATGTATATATATATATATGTGTGTGTGTGTGCATATTGTAACACCTGTAAATTCATTTTGTAATTATTTACATTGTAATAAATTTATTTTTTAAACGGGTGTTATTGTTCCGAGGCCTGTTTATGTGATTTTGGGCTTGGACCTCGTAGGCAGGCTTCTGGTTGTATGTTCCTGTACTTGGTTGGCACTATGCTTGTGGACCCCTGTGTGGGGCCCACATTTGGGAGATGGTTGGTGAGGCATTGCAGTTGGCCTCGTGCTAGTGCCTAGTGGTAGGGCTGTGTGCGGTTTGGCTGGCAGGTGGTTAGAGGCATGTAGGTGTGCGTGCATAGTGGCTTCCTCCCTCGCGTATAAATGAATGCATGGGATGAGTCTTCTCCGGCACACCACCCTCTCTTCTCCTCCCCACCATCCTCCCCTCCCCTGTTTCCGGTGGAGGCTGAGCGTAGCGGAAGCACTAGAGCCCAGCCAAGTCTCCTCCCCCCTTTCCTTTCCTTTCCCTCCCTCCACTGCCTCTTCTTCTTCACTCCTTCCCCTTCCTTGTTGGTGGGTGTGGAGAAACACAGAGAGAGATCGAGAGTGGGAGAGAGAGAGGCAGAGGCATTGCTAGTGTTCCAACCAACAAGTAGAACCCAGACTTATCCTCGACATCGCGTGAGCTCAAAGGATAGTTGAGGACGTGTGGGAGGCGAGTTGCTCGTCGGTGGTGCGGTGGTTGGTCGGAATTGCACGTTGGGTCGTCAGAGGTCGTTTCAGGTATGCACCTCCAATCCAATGAATAGAAATCATGTAAAATGGTAGAATTGCCAAGGATGCATGTAATCTAGGCTAAATTTAGTGTTTGGGAATTTTTGGGAATTTATTGTGGTATTTATGGTTATTTATGGTGGTTGTTGTGGTTTAGGTCTTTTTGACCCTCTGTGCTTGCAAATTAGGTCCTTTTGACCCCTCTGTGCTTGCGAATTTTTATCTTGTTGTTTGATGAATGGATTTTGGTTTTGTTTGTTGAGATTTGGAGTAGACTCGAGGGTGTACCTGATATGTTTTATTAGGAATTTTTGGTGCTTGCTGGGTCAACCCGCCATTGGTTCCCACTTCGGGCAAAATTTGGGTCCCCTACTGTAGCCTGTCTGAATTCTAAAAGAAAACTAGGGGCGCATGACAATTGCGCGGACCACATGCGTGGTTCCCGTAGGGGTCCTGGCCCTTGGTCCATGCTCTATTTGCGTTCAGACGAAAATACCTGGGGCACGGGCCAAATGCATGGTCTACATGCGCATCTGGTAGGGCATTTTGGGGGTATTTCTTGCTTTTCTGGTAAAATGCATTTGAATGTGGTGGCTTTCCAGATTTGTTTGTTTGCCCATTTGAGATGGGATCGTGGGCCATCAGTGGTGGTCTCGTAGGACACCTAATGTGCCGTTTTGTTGAGGCTTTGAAAGAGTTTCCAAAAAAATAAAATGGTTTTGAAAAATGGTTTTCAAAAGAGATGTGTTGGCCCATTTTGGAAAATGGTTTTCCTGATTTTCTGTGTACGGGTCGAGACACCGTGGGATCGTATCGTCGGGACTAGGGAATGTGACGACATTTGGTCGGGCGTCTCTCCCTAGTTGAGGTCGGGGCCGAGATACCTAAGGCTGAGGGTTGTCAGGTCTTGGAGGTATGAGACTCCTTGTCTGTTGTCTCTAGGCTAAGGTTATGGTCCATGGGTTAAGGTGTCTTGTGGCATGATGGGGAGGTATGATACTCCTACTATCGCTGTGAGCACTAAGGCTCGGGTGTTGTCGGGTGTGGAGGTATGACACTCCCTCCTGAGTACCATGTGGAGGACACCGTAAGGAGGCGTATCCTGTGGCGGCCAATGTGGGTGAGACATGTGCCCCGTAGCTAGTAGCGTCCTGAGAGATAGGACTGCCTTCCCTGGTGGGGGTTGGCTCTGTGAGGGTTCTCCAAGTGAGACGATCGTGGGACAGTGGTTGGCTCCTACACAGGGTGGCACACTGTGGCAGTGCAGTGTACATTGGTGGCTGCTTGTGGCCAAAGTTGGTTGCCTAGAGTCGGGCTTCCTGACTTACTATGTGTGGTTTTGGCCATTGAGTGTCTCGTTTATGGTTTTGGCCAATGTGGGCCCGATTTGCTGTGGTTTTTGGCCTGGTTGGTCAGTTTTGGTGGTTTTAGAGAAAATGATTGCAAAATGAATTTAAAAGAAAATTAATATAGATTTATTTTCTACCATTTTCGTAGGGTGCGTGTGTGACCATGCCGGTGGAACCCTGCACGGCTCTCCAAGGTGCATGGAAGCACACGAGGAGTCCCGATACGGTCACGGCGAAGATGGTGAATCCGGAGAAGGAGACTAGACTCAGAAACACCAAAGAAAGATAAGAAAAGGATAAGGAAAAGGAGTTGCTACCTAGTCTTTTAGTGGAAAGACGAGGAAAACCAAACACAAAGAAAAAACCTAAAGAAATCAATGCGGGGAAAACACATGTATGCTTCGTGCCTAATGAAGGCAACACTTGGCCATTACGGATCAGAGAAAGGATAAGGATTCTTGTTATGCATGGGGATGGTGTTAGGCAGTCCCATGCGCCCGAAGAAATCGGTCTTTTTAGGTTTCCTGCTTGCTAATGGTTTGTTGTGTGTATGCTCGTCTACTCTGAATGCACATGCCTAAGATGACCGCGAAAACATGCCAAATCGAAGGGAAGAAATGAATAAAAAGAAAAAATGATAATCCAAGGGACAATGTAGGCATTGAGAATGCCACTTTACTGTATGCCCTTGGGCGATGAGGAAAATCGTGAAAATCAGAAATATTTGGAAAGAATCTAGCAAAACTGTGGAAACTTAAGAAATCTGAGAAAAACAAATGGGAGAAAATAATCCTCATTCGGGTCCATGTCGGCATTGTCAAGCCTATTAATGTATGCCCTTGGGTGATGAAAATTCAAATCAAATCAAAATCATGAAAGTTGAAAGAAATCCGAGATACAATGTGAAAATCCAATTTGAAATGAGTTGGAAATGCATGCATGATACAAGGGAGAAGGCATGAGGATACATGCATGAAAAAGGGTAGCAAAATGGACAAAAAGAGAGCATGTGTGAAATATGTAAATTCTAGGGGCCTCTATGCAAAAATCACATATCCTAAACAAGGGCTGAAATTCTGGGGCTTAATCAGCAAAAATGCTTAAGCAAACACTCTTTATGCAATTTGGAAGAAATTGGGGGTTAAATGTGCAAAACTATGCATTTTTGGTCAAAATCAGGATTACTAGGGTTCAATCTGCAATTTTGTCAGTAAAACATGTATTTAATGCAATTTTGAAGAAATTCAGGGTTAAATGTGCAAGATAATAGACTTATGTTTGAAAACATTAAACTTTAGGGACTATTCCGCAAATTTACCCTAAAAAATATGCATTCAGTGTGAATTTAGTAAAGTTTAGGGTTTAAAATGCAATTCTAAACACATTTTGAGTAAAAATTGAAATCTCCAGGGTTTAATTAGCAATTGTGCCAAAAAAATCATGCATTCAGAATAATTTCAATGAAATCCAGGGTTTTTGTACAAAATTTGGACTTAAAGTGAATGAAAACTAAATGAGAGGGTTCTGTGTCAAATATTAAAGCCTGGAAAACATTAATAAAAATATTCAGGGGTCACACTGCAATTCTTCAAAACAAATCGTTATTAAAATGATTTAAAATCTCATGTAGGGGTTTAGATGCAAGAAATAAGGACCTGACTGCAATAAAAGAAAAGGCATAGAGTTTTTTAAAAATAAACTTTATTATTTTATTTTAAAAAAAAAAAGCGATGGCCACCGGCGACGGAACCCCACCGTTGACGGCCATCTGGGATGTCCTTCCAGGCCATCCTGATGCTTGATCTGACATCCAAGATCACTGGGAGCAAGAAAGAGAGAAGAGGAACACATCTAGCGGCTCCGATGAGGCGCTGGACGGTCGGAGATGGCTGCCCACCTCCCTCGTTGTCGACACAGCTTCGACGACAACGTAGGAGAAGAAGGAGTCTCTAGAGGCAGCGGTGCGGCGTTCCTGGGCTCCAAGAGGACTAAGGGCATGGAGAGGAAGATTTTCCTCCATCCAGAAGCAAGAAACATGTCGTTCTTCCTCCTCTCGATTAAGCTCTAACTTAGCTCCAGCAATGGCAACTATGGAGGTGAATCGAGGCTTGAAATGAGGCGTTGATGCCTTCGGTGTGTTGGGGGAGAGTAGAGGATCGTGTCTCGGGAGTCAGAGCGACACTGCGAAGAGTGGAGCGTCTGGTCGTGCTTCACTATAGCCTTTCTTCTCCGGTGACAGCGACTATGCATCCGGTGAGCTCCTCCTAGAGGCTTCTGGAGGAAACACTGCGACATCCAGAGGAGTGGAGAAGCAAGAGGGGACCAGGCTCAATAGGATAGAGCAGACCAGGGCACAAATCAATTACTGGACTCATGCCCCTACCTCCGTCGCCATAAAATCGCATCCGACGACCCAAACTATGTCTGATTCCGACCAAGGGAACCTCCTGGCTTACTGGAATCGATTGGGGAAGGTAGAGGAGAACCTAGGGAGCTAAAATGAAGAGAAATTGAGCTCAGATCAGTACTTACCTGAGCTGGCAATCATGGAGGTCGCCAGAGCCTGTCAAAGCTCACTGGAGCTCGCCGGAGATGGCCTGAATCTTGAATTCTTCTCCTCTCTAAGTTTCCTCCCTGATCTGAGACTCCTCTGGTTGCTTTGGTTGAGAGAAAACTCTTTGGTTGCTCTCCTCTCAAATTTTCCAATTTTTTTTCTCCTTTTCTTCCCCCCTTTTTCCTTGCAAATGGGGGGTATTTATAGGCTTGCATTGGCTGAGTAGTTTGTTATGATTAGTTATAGGTTGTTATGGTAGAGTGGGAAGTGGTTAGGGTTGTTACGGTGAAGTGGGAAGTAGTTAGAGTTGTTATGGTGAAGTGGGAAGTAGTTAGGATTGTTTTGGTGGTTACAAGTTGTTATAGGTTGTTATGATGAATGTGGGAAGTGGTTAAGGTAGTTATGGTGGAGTGGGAAGTGGTTAGGGTTTTGGATTAGCATTTAGGGTTAGGTTTAGGGTTTTAGGGTTTGGTTTCGGGTTTTAGGGTTAGGTTTTGGGTTTTAGGCTATGGTTTGCTAAACCTATGGTTTTAGACTAGGGTTTAGGCTAGCCTAGGGTTTAGGACTAGGGATTAAGACTTGGGTTTAGGTTTAGGATCCAATTGCAAGCATATGGGGTGTCTACAGATGCCTCTCCCTATGCAATGCCGGAGGATGAATGGAACAGAGATCGATGCTCCGATTGACAAAGACACCCCGTCCCCTCTTACAAGGAAAAGGGAATAGGATGAGGAGATCTCTGCATCCTGAGCACTCACTAAGAATCAAAATAGCACAAGGTTAACGATCCTGTGGACCGGATAGTTTGGGTTATTAGCCCACTCTGGACAATATTGCGGTTGTCAATCGGGTATTTCAGGCTACCAGCCCAAGAGAAAGGGGGCATGATAGGATACCAGACTTACTGATCAACAGGATAGATGCCTTGATAGGTGTCCATCGGGTAGTCCAGGGTACCATCCACAGAAGGAGGTTGGTCTTAGTCCATTTGGAATACGACCAAATGGGGCACCATCGATCCTAAACTCTCTGAGCAAGAATCGAACGGGGCATGGTAGGTTTCAGACCTACCAACTAGAGGGAATATGGCAAGTTTACGACTTACCAATCAAGAAGGGAATGTGGCAAGTTTAGGACTAACCGGCTAAAAAGGGAAAATGGCAAGTTTAGGACTTACTGACCGGAGGGAATATGGTAAGTTCCGACTGGAGGGAATATGGCAAGTTTCGGACTTACCGACCATGAGAGGATATGGCAAATTTCGGACTTACCGACTGAGAGATGGCAAGTTTTGGACTTAACGACTGAGAGGGGATATGGCAAGTTTGGAACTTACCGACCAAGAGAAGATATGGCAAATTTCGGACTTACCGACTAAGAGATGGCAAGTTTTGGACTTACCGACTGAGAGAGGATAAGGCAAGTTTCAGACTTACCGACCGAGAGATGTCAAGTTTCGAACTTACCGACTGAGAGAGGATATGGCAAGTTTCGGACTTACCAACCGAGAGATGGCAAGTTTCAAACTTACTGACCAAGAGATGGCAAGCTTCGGACTTACCGATTGAGAGAGGATGTGGCAAGTTTCAGACTTACCGACCGAGAGAGGATATGGCAAGTTTCAGACTTACTGACCGAGAGAGGATATGGCAAGTTTCGGACTTATCGTTCAAGAGAGGATGTGGCAAGTTTCGGAGTTATCGACCGAGAGAGGATATGGCAAGTTTTAGACTTATCGACCGAGAGAGGATATGGCAAGTTTCAGACTTACTGATTGGGTAATGGCAAGTTTTGGACTTACCGACCAAGAGAGGATGTGGCAAGTTTCGGACTTACCGATCGAGAGAGGATATGGCAAGTTTCAGACTTACTGACCTAGAGAGGATGTGGCATGTTTTGGACTTACCGACCGAGAGAGGATATGACAAGTTTTGGACTTTCCGACCGGGAGAGGATGTGGCAAGTTTTGGACTTATCGATTGGGAAATGGTAAGTTTTGGACTTACCGACCGAGAGATGGCAAGTTTCGAACTTATCGACTGAGAAGGGATATGGCAAGTTTCAGACTTACCGACCGAGAGATGGCAAGTTTCGGACTTACCAACCAAGAAAGGATATGGCAAGTTTCAGACTCACCGACCGAGAGAGGATATGGCAAGTTTCAAACTTACCGACCGAGAGAGGATATGGCAAGTTGGCGGATGCCAATTGGATAGTTCGGGATATCAGCCCATAGGTGAGTTAACAGACTCATTGCCAGATAGTTAGGGTTATCAGCCCACAGGTTAGGACATGACAAGATATTAGACCTGTCAGTCGAAGGGGAAGAGCTTACCAAGCGGGATACGCTCTAGTCCTTGCACTAGGCCTAGAAGAGGATGAAAGCAAGACTTGTTCAACTAGAACAAGTCCAGCAGAGTAGATGTTGCCGAGATTCGTCCTTTTGGAGTGAATCTGGGACAGGAGCATCTATACCTCGTCCAAGGACTAGAAGAAAACTAGACTTGCTCGACTAGGGCAAGTCCAGCAGAGTAGGCTGGATTTCACCCTACCTAGTACAGAAGTTTGTGAAAACTTCATTCGTCCAGGCCTAGGCAATAAAACGAGATTCTCGACTATTATCTGGGTGGTCCCTAGTGCCAAGTCGGTAGGCAAAAGAGAGCAGCAATTTGAACCAGTTAAGCACGTGTTGTCACAATGGCGATTTCTACTCCGTATCAACCATAAGCAAATAAACAAGCTGGCCAAAAGTGCTCTGATGAATTTTATTACAGTAGTCAATGAAATGATTACATGCATTTCAACTTGCAATGAAACAGTAGCATAACGCAAATGTCAAGAGTCTGCGTCATCCCTAGATCTCTTCAAGCCTGAAACTTTGGTAAAAAGCCTATGGCTCGAAGCAGTGCTGCAGATTGGCCAGGTCTCTTCAACTTCGGCTTCATAATCTGTTGTGCAACCCCTCCTCTCTGTGACTGCAAGATCCTTCGATCGTATGGAGCCACTAAGTAAGCGAGATAGCTCCTTAGTCATAGCATAGGAACTCGTAGGGTACTCCTGGAATCGGGCTGGCATTTGCCCCTGAACAATGGAATCTTGTTGATAGCCAAACTACCGCATCACATGGATTGGATGATACTGAACTCCACCAGTCAGCCTCGGCAGGACGATAAGCTGCATATCAGTTGTATTGAAGAAGGCCTCAAAGTTATGGGTGGTCGAGGGAATGATGTGCCAAATGACTTTGTCCTCTGTCAAACTTTCCAACCGCTCGTACTCCTTCCAAAACGAGGTGAGCGTGCGTGCATGACTGCTTTGACAATAGGATTCGAAGGTCGACCATTGTGGGCGTAAGATTTCCACACCTAGATGAGCGGCCAACCATACTTGTACAAAAGCTCCGCAACCATAAAAGTGCTAGCAGCAATGCAATGACCGGTCTAAAGCCCAGTAAGTTTCTACCAGGATAACTGGAGCCAAGTCTATCTGATGGGTGACAACTGCCAAAGCATTCTCGGCAACTTCAATGTTCACAACCGTCCGACCATGGTTGAAAACCAACTCCCCTCTGAAGCAGACAACAAAGCCTTTTAACCATAACTCATCGCCCAAAGAAGTGCGCACTCCGACCACCTCGTTAAAGTAAGCCAGCTGTAGCATGGGAGAATGTCCGTCTGAACAGATAAGTTGATGACTACAATCGCTAGTTGACAGGCCAGTCAGCTTGCTCAAGACTGAGGAGTATCCGTCGTGCCGCATAAAGACGATGGGTCCCAGGAACTTCTGCAGACAGCACACTCTATGGACCTCCTCCAAAGTAGGAGTTAGCTCGACTCTCCCGAAGCAGAACACATGATGGGCTGGCTTCCAAAACCGAGCAGCTGCGCACAAGAAGTATCGTGAAACCTCCACCTTTGCGATATCGAGAAACTTTGAGGAGATACACCAAGTCTGTAGCTTATCGTGATCACTTTCTGTTAGTTTCCCAATCCATGCTTGGAGAATATCTGAGCAACGCATGGGTATGACCATCGTGGGGAAACCCATGATCAATAAGGCGTTTAAGCTTTCCTTGACTCAAGCCACACCAGAAAAGGCAAATGATCTCCTGCAAAACATGCTCAAAACACTGGTTTAGAAACAGGCTTCAGCTTTGTTCCATCCAACAACATTTGTAAAGTTTAATGCAGACAGATAAAAGGTGCAGCGTAAATGGTATTGAAAATCAGAGAGACTAGCCCAAAGCTAAATGTTACATTTGACTAAACAGGGAGCTATTGAACGGACTACATCTTGCGTATAGCCCCGGCAAGAGATCCTGGTTACCAACCGGTTTTGACCAGGTGCCAAAATAATGAGATATAGCCATCAAACCCGGATGATTGGGATTGTTCGATGACTAAGCCCTCATAAGGCACTTAAGAAGCCAAATGAGGTAGCTGGAATGCCCTCCAGGTAGATTATGAGGATCCTCAACCTGTAGAGCAGCTGACATGCTCCTGGTCGAGTATTGGCTTAGTGTGTCTAACCATAGGACAGCTGACATGCCCTTGGTTTGACATGGATGACCTTAACCAATAAGAGCAGTTTGCATGCCCTTGGCCGAGTACTGGCTCAGTGTGTCTAACCATAGGACAGCTGACATGCCCCTGGTTTGATATAAATGGCCTTAACCAATAAAAGCAGCTCGCATGCCCCTGGTTTAGGCGATGTCCTCCTGATCCTCTTAGGTTGAAAGTTGTTATCCTGCCCGAGCTAAAAAAACCAAATTAGGCTCTGTGATGCTTTAAGATGATGTTTATGAAAAGAATGCATGCATGCTGAATGACTTGTGGGATATTATTAGCGCCCTCAGCATTGGAATGCTTATTGCCATGTATAAAAGGGAATGGTAGCCTCACGAGACTCTATCCAAGCCCCTAGTTTTTTGAGTGGCCCTCTGGAAATGCAATATCGTGCCCTAGGCTCCATTCCAAACCCCACTGGACCATACCCCAGCTTTTTTTATTTTCATTATTCTTTCTCCCTCATAAGCATGTAGGTTCACCGTATCCCTGGATTGGAGGTAATAGGTACCTGGTCTATGGTGGGGAGCTGCTGTTGTTTAAAGAGTTGGCTAGGCCCTTTTTGGAACATGCTTTCCAGGTATTCACACCTACTCCTCTCCAAGATCAATTGTAGGGACAGCGCTACCTGCCACGCCTCTCTCTTTAGGACTGACTTCTATCTGCGACTTCTGTCTTGTAATTCTTTTATGCCCTTTCCTAGATATATGTTTTCTATTTCTCACATTCTCATTCTTACCTCGAACATTTTATCTCCCTCCGGGGGGTGTAGGGACCTTGAGCGGCTTGGATACTTCGCCTTATTCACGATGAAAGGTGGCTCCCTCACTCCCTAGCTTACCTGAATAGTATCTACCTTAGGAGGTGCTACTCATTCCCAACATTGGCAAGCTTATTCTGTTTATCATCATCGGGCTAAGATCCATGCATGTGATGATGAATACAATCACTTGCCTATACATGCATATGCTGAATGGGAGTTAGTATGTGCTAAGATGCAAAGCTACATGGATGCCAAAAAGACATTGATAAAATGAATTCGTGCATGCATGGAGAAAGATGACAGTGTTGCAGAGTGAGGACACACGGTTTATGATCACTGATAGTACTTTTTCAGGTAGAATGAATTAACTGGCTCCAACTGTTTGATGCGGTCCATGTCTTCTAGGATTATTGCTCCTCTAGAGAAGACCTATTTGACTACGAATGGTCTGCTCTAGTTGGGTCCGAACTTGCCATAACCATCAGGGAGATGTATAGCTCGCAAGACCAAGTCCACTGGCAAGAAACTTCTTGGTCAGATTTTCTCTTGATAAGCTTTGGCCATGCGTTTCTGATAGCATTGCGCATGATGCATCGCTTGAAATAGATGCTCATCTATCAAGTTTAATTGAACGAAGCGGTCCTCAATCCACTCTGCTTCTTTCAGGACTCTGAGCGATCGTATCTCCACTTCTATAGGTAGGACTACTTCCATACCATATACTAGAGAATATGGAGTTGCTCCAGTTGAAGTTTGGAATGATGTTTTGTAAGCCCACAAAGCATATGGGAGACTGTCATGCCAGTCCTTATGTGTTTCTGCCATCTTTTTAAGAATCTTGATTAGATTCTTATTGGTGGATTCCACAGTCCTGTTAATCTAAGGACGGTACGGGAAGGACCTGTGATGCCGGATATGGAACTCTTGTAGGAAATTCTTGACTCTTTGGCCGTGAAATTTGTTCCATTATCAGAAATGATTGAATGCAGGACCCCATATCGGGTAATAATATTGTTCCTGATGAACTTTTCAGTCACAGAAGCGGTCACTATCTTGTAAGAAGCTACCTCTACCCATTTAGTAAAGTAGTCAATAGCTACAAGGATGTACTGATGTCCATTAGAAGCTATTGGGTGGATAGCTCCGATAACGTCTATTCCCCATGTTGAGAAAGACCATGGTGACAACATGCTATGGAGCTACTACGAGGGTGCACGAATGAAGTTACCATGGTCTTGACAGTTGTGACATCTTTGCACAAAATGACAACAGTCCGTCTCTATGGTTGATCAGAAATAACCTTGTAACATTATTTTCTTGGCCAATAATACCCCATTCATGTGTGACTCACATGTCCTTGCATGCACTTGCAACATTACTGTATCAGCCTCCTTTTTATCCAGACAACGTAGAAGCATTTGATTGTAAGACCTCTTGTACAGTGACCTACTCCGAGCACATATTTTGAAGCCAGTCGGACCATAGTCTTTCTATCTGCCGCTGATGCATCTGGACGGTGACTCCCGATTTCCAAGTAAACTTTGATGTCATGGTACCATGGGAGCTCTGCTGTGGAGTTTGCTTCTTCTATGCTCATGCAGTGTGTCGGCTGGTCTGTGCAGGTTATCGACACTTTCATCATGTCAACCTCTAGTATCGACAACTAGGATGCGAGAGTGGCTAATGCATCTACGTAGGCATTCTTGGCCCTATTCATAAAGGAAAAATGTATTTCCTCAAAATCGGCCATTAGTCTTAGGAGATGGTTATGGTATGGTACTAGTTTCAAGTCTTTTGTCCTCCAGTTACCATTAACCTGTGAGATGACTAACATGGCGTCGACATGCACATGCAGCTTCCATGCACCATGTTCTAATGCAGCTCGCAAGCGAAGAATACATGCCTCGTACTCTGCCACATTATTGGTGCACACAAAGGTTAACTTTCGAGCAAGTGGGATCATCTGGCCTTGCAGGGTCTCTATTACTGTACCAATGCCCATGCCTCTTTTGTTAACTGCGCCATCAAAGTAGAGATGCCACCGCTCTTTGTCTCGAGGGTCTACTGACTCGTCCTCTTCCATGGCAAACAATATATCCTCATCAAGGAACTGAGTCTGTAGGGGTTGATACTCTAACAAGGGTAAATCTGCTAAGTGATCTGCCACAGCCTACCCCTTCATAGATTTCTGAGTGACAAATTGAGATAAGAGCACCTGCCACTTGACGCATCTACCCACTAGTGTGGGCTTCTGAAATAGGTATTTCATAGGATCATGTCGGCACAACAGTAGAATTGGATATGCCATCATGTAATGCCTCAGGCATTGTGTGGCCCAGACGAGGGATATGCAAACTTTTTCGATTGCGGTGTACTTAACTTCGCAATCATTGAATTTTTTACTCAAATAGTAACTGGCCCTCTCCTTGTGGCCTATTTTATCATGCTGACCAAAGACTGTGCCCATTGAATGTTGTGTTACTGACAAATAAAGCAACAAAGGATGCTATGGTGTCAGAGGAACTAGGACTGGTGGCCTTACCAAGAGTTTCTTGATTTTGTCTAAAGCTTCTTGGCATTCTTCATTCCAGTGGATCTGTGCATTCTTCCTCAAGAGCTTGAAGATCGGCTCGCAAATTGGTGTCAATTGGGTAATGAATCGGTTGATATACTGCAACCGCCCCAACAACCCTCAGACTTCTTTTTCTGTTGTAGGAGGAGGCATCTTGATGATGGCTCTAGCCTTATTCGGATCTACCTCAATTCCTCTTTGGCTAATGATATATCCCAATAGCTTGCCTGATGACACGCCAAATACACACTTGTTAGGGTTTAGCCACAACTTATATTTTCGCAAGTGGTTGAACAGCTTCCTTAAACAAGTAATGTGTTCTTCAGGCTCCTTCGACTTGGCTATCATATCATCCACATAAACCTCAATGTCCTGGTGCATGAGATCATGGAACAATACTGTCATCGCCCTTTGATACGTGGTCTCGGCATTCTTGAGCCCAATTGGCATAACTTTGTAACAGAACACTCCCCATGGGGTGATAAAGGACGTTTTCTCCATATCCTCTTCTACCATTCTAATTTGATTATAACCTGAGAAACCATCCATGAATGATAACATTTTGTGTCCTACAGTATTATCCACCTACACATCAATGTGCGGGAGTGGAAAATCATCCTTTGGGCTTGCTTTGTTTAGGTCCCTGTAAACAATACACATTCGAACCCGACCATCTTTCTTAGGCACCAGAACCACAATCGTTAACCATTCTAGGTAGAGGACGACCATTAGAAAGATAACATTGTGCTACTTCATTATTTTCTCTTTCAATTTCAACAGCCACTGTAGTTGCCATCTACGCAATTTCTGCTTAACCGACTTGACGTTAGGCTTAAGCGGTAATGTGTGCACCACTACCTCAATGTCTTGCCCAACCATGTCATCGTAACTCCAGGCGAAGATATCTGCATACTCTAGGAGGAGCTCAACAAGTTCTGCTCGGGCCTGTGCTATGAGTCTAGCGTTAATTCGCACTTGCTTGACATCTTCAATGGTGCCAATGTTTACAGACTTAGTTTCCTCTTCTACATGCAAGTTCGGGCCTTCTGGATCATCATCATAAGGTTGGAAATCTAGTGCGGCATGACTTTCTTCCTCTATTTCTGCATCATCCTCCTCTCCATATGCAATAAGTTTAGGAAGGATTTCCTGCTGGAATGATGGATCCGTGTCTCTAAGGGTATACATTTCCTTAGCATTTGGCCCTTGATGATGCTTTAGAATGGTTACTATAACTCTAGTCTTCTTGTATGCACTTCTGACAATCTCAGACTCTACTATTTCCGAACTTGCAAATGTACGTGGCTATTTCACTTCTTTCACAGCCTTATTATGTGGACAAATGTTTTTATTTTTATGGTTTTCTTGAATGGAATGTGTGATAGGTGGGTAGCTGTCCTTTGACTGACTGATGTGAGTGCTGCTGCCTGCATTCTCTCCTGAGCCTAACTCAGGATCTTTTTTTTTGGACCCCACTACTCATGTGGGGCCATGACTGATACTACCACCTAGACCCACCTCCCTACTGATAGGAGATAAACTCCTTTGGTCTAGCGTTCAGTGATCTATGCTCTTCGAGGGCCATAATAGTAGACTGACCCTGTGAAATTGTCTATTCTTCAATGCATTCTGTCATTACTACTTTTCCATTTCTATGCCTGAGTTCAATCTATGTGTCTTCCACCAGTACCGCCAACTTCTTCTTAAACACGACTTCCAAATCACTGAGCATGTTGTCAACTTGTGCTACTACAGCATCCCCCTTGTCTTCATCAGAAGCGAAATCCACATAGCAGGCACTAGTAGTTTCTGGTGATTTCAGCTATCCCGACTGTAACCCCCTCAAAGATGACTAATATAATGATGATGCTGTGGCTGAGGCTACTCCTGTTGAAACTGAAACTACAGCCAGACTTGTGGGAAGACCTTCGGCTAACTCCAGTGATGGCGATGCCAGCATAGCTGTCCCCAGTGGAAAAGGTGATGTCGAATCTGTTATACAATCCACAACTTCTTCTTCAGAGTAGTAGTCCTCGACACATATCCACTCTGATCCGCTGATTGGTTTACTCTGCTCAGACTCTGTAAGAACAAGACTCTGATTGGGATCCAGCAATCCTACACTAACAAAGTTAGTTAAACCCCATGGAATAACGAGCTTTTGGAACTTACGATGTCTCGAGTATCCATCCTGCAATTTCCACTCGTATTCCAGTCCTTCGAACTCTCGTCTTTTCTCCGCGGCAATTGGTTCGGTGATTCCTTGGCTATTTCACCCGAGAGGTGCTCCTTTCTTGTACCCCCACCTTTGACACAGATTCTCGGCCATCAAGAAAGGATTGCCAAAAGTGGCCAAATGGTTGGCATGCTCGAGAATCGAAATGAAATTGACCGACTCAAAGCGGTCGACACGGTATAGTACATTAAAGGACTTAGGGTCAAAATGGACGGTTTGGAGAGATACCAAGGAGACTGCCTCAACTTTCTCCTTCTCAAGATTCTCCACCATTACAACAACTACGTCGTTGTTCCAGCGGAACTTAATCAATCGGTGAAGAGTTGAAGGAATAACTTGATGCTTGTGGAGCCAAGGGTGCCCAAGCAGAAGATTGAAGGATGACTCGAGGTCAACAACATAAAACTCAACCTCGAAACGGGCAGGATTAATGATTAAAGGAATGATTAAAATCCCTAGAGCATCATGGTGTGTGTTGTCAAATGCCGTCATTCCTTTCACGGTTTGGGTAATGTCCTCAGACTTGAATCCGACCTGATTTGTAGTTCACAAAGGGCAGACATTTAAACCAGTGCCATTATCCACCAAAGTAAGAGGAATGCAGAAATTCTGGCATTGCACTATGATGAATAGGGGTTGATTATGATTAGTCCCTACCAGGGATAGTTCTGAGCTAGAGAAGGAGATCACCTGCGGTGCAGCTATCATCCCTACCATGCTTTCCAAGGCTGACAGTTGTATTATTGGGGAAACATGAGCGGCTTGGAAAACTCGGAGAAATGCCTCCCGATGTTCAACTGACGTATGGATTAGGTCCCAAATGGAAACATCTGCTTTGACTTTCTTTAATTGGGTCGTGATGTCAGCTACAGGTGGGTCTGCCTTGGCAGTGGTGGGGTTAACTCTTGGGATTGCCTCTTCAAGAATATGATTGGGAGTCTGGCTTCTTGGTTGGGAAGATGGAGTTGTGGGCTGGTTGGGTTTGTTTGCTGGAACTGAGGCCTTGTAAACCCGTCCTGACCGCGTTACCTCAGCACACATTTCTGTGGCGTAACTGTAAGGCATACGGTGAGTATCCTATGTCAAGTTAATGACCATGGGAGCATGGGCCTTCAATTCCACTAGGACCAGAGCTGGTGAAGTGGGTATTGGCGTTTGGTGGACCAGGTCATGTTTTGGTTTGTTTAGCAAACTGATTGTTGATGAAGTGGATAGCATGGTAGGTTTTGCAGCCGTGCGCCTTGGTCTGGTAGTTAACTAGATCATATTGATTACAGAACTGGAAGCTTCAATAAAAGATTGGTTGAGCTGATATGGGAAAGGATCTGAGATGTCATGAATGAGAAGGGAAGGGTCAAACTGCGAAGGTGTAGCCTCATCTGAAGAAACGAAATGAACTCCTGAAGTTCCGAATGTATGCTTAGGCAAGGGTCGTTTAACTATATTCCTATGTGTAGATGCTGAGGAATGAGGTGTCAGTGCAGTAGGTGTGGACTCTGCCTCCTGTGTGTTGATAATGATGACCTTTTGGTCAATCAAGTCCTGAATTGCACCTTGGAGTGTGAAGCAATTATCCGTAGAGTGCCCCGCTGCTCTATGGTAATTGCAATATAAATCCGCTTTAAACCACCGCAGAAGTGGTTTTGGTGGTGGGCAAATTTCTAGAAGCCTTAGGAGTGTCGCTAGCTAAGGAAACATGACACTCAATGGCTCAACTAGAGGAGTGTAATCCCTCTCGGGTCGTTGAGGTCGTCTTGGTCCTAGGTAGCACCCTTGCCTTGTTGGTGCAGGCTGGTAGACTGGCTCAGCAGTGGTGGTGATTCGTGATGTGTGTGGTGCCCTAGGTGCAGGAGTGTAGACTACCTAACTTTATGCTGGCGAGCTCACCACACTGACTGGCATAACGGGAGCTCCAACATATGCTACAACATTCTTGGCAGTATCCTTCTTTCGTGCATATTTGGTGTTGGATCCACTACTAGTGCCAATATTGTTGCTGGTTCCTCCTGAAGTCATGGTTTGCTTGGTGAATGCTGCTAATGTAGGAAAACTTCCGCTATTCAGTGAGCTCTCGACATGGGTGCCAGCTTTAATCAGGAATGCAAAGGTGGAAATAGGTTGAATGCTCAGCAGAACCCTTGTGGCTGGTTGTGCTCCTCGGATTATTATCTCGATAGAATCTTCGTCAGAAGGTCTATCGCGAAACTGTGAAGTGAGGGCTCGCCAACGCCCGACGTACTCCCCAAACGGCTTGTGGGGCTTCTGCCTTGTCGCGACTAGGTCCTCGTGCTTTGGGACCATGTTGAGATTGAATGAATACTACTCTAGAAAAGCCTGGTTGAGGTCATTCCAAGTCTTAATGGTGGTCATATCCAAAGATGTGAACCACTTTAAAGCTGGACATGTGAGGCTGTTCTAGAAGAGGTGAATAAGTAGTCTCTCGTCAGCCTGTAACTGAGCAAGATCGCCGTAGTACGCCTTAAATGCGAGATTGGGCAGCCTTTTCCATTATACTTTTCAAGTTCTGGGATATGAAAGTTTGGAGGGAGTAAAGCCTTTGGAAAGTAGCAGAGGTCTCAGAAGGTGTAAGATTGGAGATCCTCGCCTTGCACTTGCCGTAACGCTCTCTCCAAGTCATTCATCCTGGTGAGAAGTGCATTTGGGGTTGCTGTTGACATTGATTGTGCAGCTGGGGTGGGTCTCGCGTACGTTGTATCTATAGCACCCATGTGTTCCTCTAGATCTATCATCTCGCCACCTGATGTCGTGGCGTGATGACCAGCGTACCCGTGCATGTGTGTTGTTTGCGGTGAAATGAATGCTGAGGCCTGTATTTGATGTAAGGGTGCATGAATGATAGTATGCTATGCTGGGCGTGGTGTTGCATGTGAGAGTAACAACTGTTGAACCGGTGTGGTCGGGTTCACAGGCCGTTGTACCCCTGTCAGCCCAAAAGGCGGACCACTAGCGGATGGAGAAATATGCTGTGTATTCAATGGTAATGATACTAATGGCAGGGTAGTAGCGCCTGTTGTCGAGACAGCGAGAGGCTATGGCGACGGCTGCGGTGGTGGTGTGACTGGTGCAGCATGGAATGCCTGAGCAAGCGGGGACTGATCTTCAGGAACTGGACAAACAAGTTTAGTCAAAGTAGGATCTAGAGAAAAGGCCATGCTTTCCAGCCTCTGTGCAAGGGCCAGAAGCTGTTGAGACTACACTGTGATGGAACCATCGGTAGCAGTATCGAGGGCCGGAAAAGCAAGCGGAAGAGATGTCATAGGGGGCTGGAAGTTCAAGGATCCTGCGGATTGAATTCCTACCGATGAAGCAATCGCAGCCAGCTATGTGTCAAGTGGAGCTGAATCAACTGAAGGACAGGACATCATTAGATCAGATGCCCTAGTGGTGGTCACAGTAACTGCCTCAATCATGGGCTCTAGACCAATCAGGGTCTGCTAGTGTCCCGAAATTGGAGGACAGGGAACTCCAAGTGTCTGGAAGTGGCTGTCATGGAGTGTAGGTGGGATAACGGATGTCAAAGTAAAGGAAGAAGGAGGGACGAAAATAGGAATCCTCTCTGAAACGACTGGTACAAAGGTCTCAAAGGCTCACTAGGCCATAATGGACCGCGTATGGGTAAGGATGGGGCAGCGATTACAAACTGGAGGACGACACCTACGAGGAGCTATCGTCAGAAGTGACAGATAGCTCAAGGAAAGACAATCGAGAAAATGCCTCAAAACTGAGGTCACAAAAAGGAACTCCAGGCTTTGGCATAGGAACTCGCACACAACTCTCTATACCTAACAGAGGGAAAAAAACTAATGTGTCAGCAAAGAAGAAAAGGCAGAACAACAAAAGAAGCAAGTGAGCTATGCAATTGTTTGTTAGGGTGGTATGAATGGCACACATGCACATGAATGCTACTAATATGGGCTCTCTCACCAAGCATGTCCCACATGGGGCTGACCACATGGGACACACTCATTGGTTTGGTTTTTGACTCTGGTCAGAAAAGTAAGGTTCCCGTCCTAAATTCCGGCCAAAGTGTAGGCAGTGAACGGGTGGTGCGTTGGTGGCCTCGTCTCCTGCAGTAGCATGGAGCTGTACCCTCTACTAGCACCGACACGACCTCAGACAAGGGGAGACAAACAAGCAACACGCCCTACGCCAAAGCTATAGAACGAACTACTAGAATTGTCCTTCGCAAACTATAGGTGGACTCAGAGGAGAAGATGCATGCCCTATATGATCAATCACGCAATATACTTTTGTGTCTTTTACTTGCATTTTATTAAACCAAGGGGAATTGTGAGCATTTGTCTCTAGTTATGCCTTATTACTTGTTTGTCTGAGTTTGTGTGTTTTATTTTAACCAAATAGGGAGGCAAACGTGTCTCTACTCTCCAAATCATGGTAAATACAAAAAGGGAAAGAAAACACATAATCATGGCATCCAAACACTCAATCAACAAGTAGAAGACATGAGTATGGCATGTGCTAGTGTAGTGCTCACAAGTAAGTGAAGAAGAGCAAGCATCATAACAAAAGGTTGTGAATCAAGTCATGTGCATGTGTGGTGACATAGCAATAGTGCAAAAAGACACAAAAGCGATGTACATTTAAATATGTACAAACAAATAGAACAAGGAAAAAAACACAAAGTGTATAGACCGAAGACGAGCAAGAAAACCAAAACAAAAGCCAGGATCTAGTTATCCCCAGTGGAGTCACCAGTTCCTGTTACCATGCCGGTGGAACCCTGCACGGCTCTCCAAGGTGCGTGGAAGCACACGAGGAGTCCCGATTAGGTCACGACGAAGATGGTGAATCTGGAGAAGGAGACTAGACTCAGAAACACCAAAGAAAGATAAGAAAATGATAAGGAAAAGGAGTCGCTACCTAGTATTTTAATGGAAAGACGAGGAAAACCAAACACAAAGGAAAAACCTAAAGAAATCAATGCAGGGAAAACACATGTATGCTCTGTGCCTAATGGATGCAACACTTGGCCATTACGGGTTAGAGAAAGGGTAAGGATTCATGTTATGCATGGGGAAGGTGTTAGGCACTCCCATGCGCCCGAAGAAATCGGTCTTTTTAGGTTTCCTGCTTGCTAATGGTTTGTTGTGTGTATGCTCGTCTACTCTAAATGCACATGCCTAAGATGATCGCGAAAACATGCCAAATCGAAGGGAAGAAATGAATAAAAAGAAAAAATGATAATCTGAGGGACAATGTAGGCATTGAGAATGCTACTTTACTATATGCCCCTGGGCAATGAGGAAAATCGTGAAAATCGAAAATATTTGGAAAGCATCTGGCAAAACTGTGGAAACTTAAGAAATCTGAGAAAAAGAAATGGGAGAAAATAATCATCATTCGGGTCCATGTCGGCATTGTCAAGCCTATTAATGTACGCCCTCGGGTGATGGAAATTCAAATCAAATCAAATTCATGAAAGTCAGAAGAAATCCGAGATACAATGTGAAAATCCAATTTGAAATGAGTTGGAAATGCATGCATGATACAAGGGAGTAGGCATGAGGATACATGCATGAAAAAGGGTAGCAAAATGGACAAAAAGAGAGCATTTGTGAAATATGTAAATTCCAGGCGCCTCTATGCAAAAATCACATATCCTAAACAAAGGCTGAAATTCTGGGGCTTAATTAGCAAAAATGCTTAAGCAAACACTCTTTATGCAATTTGGAAGAAATTGGGGGTTAAATGTGCAAAACTGTGCATTTTTGGTCAAAATCAGGATACCTAGGGTTCAATCTACAATTTTGTCAGTAAAACATGTATTTATTGCAATTTTGAAGAAATTCAGGGTTAAATGTGTAAGATAATAGACTTATGTTTGAAAACATGAAACTTTAGGGATTGTTCTGCAAATTTACCCTAAAAACATGCATTCAGTGTGAATTTAGTAAAGTTTAGGTTTTAAAATGCAATTCAAAACACATTTTGTGTAAAAATTTAAATCTCCAGGGTTTAATTAACAATTATGCCAGAAAAATCTTGCATTCAGAATAATTTCAACGAAATCCAGGGTTTTTGTGCAAAATTTGGACTCAAAGTGAATGAACAATAAATCAGAGGGTTTTGTGTCAATTATTAAAGCCTGGAAAACATTTATAAAAATATTCAAGGGTCACACTACAATTCTTCAAAATAAATCGTTATTAAAATGATTTAAAATCTCATGCGTAGGCTTAAATGCAAGAAATAAGGACCTAACTGCAATAAAAGAAAAGGCACAGAGTTTTTTTAAAAATAAACTTTATTATTTTATTTTATTTTAAAAGCAGATGACCATCGGCGACGAAACCCCGTCGTCGACGGCCATCTAGGATGTCCTTCCAGGCCATCTCGATGCCTGATCTGGCATCCAAGCTCACTGGGAGCAAGAAGGAGAGAAGAGGAACACATCCAACTGCTCCGATGAAGCGCTGGATGGTCGGAGATGGCTGCCCACCTCCCTCGTTGTCGACACGACTCCGGTGATGGCGTTGGAGAAGAGGGAGTCTGTGGAGGCAACGGCGTGGCGTTCCTTGGCTCTAGGAGGGCTGAGGGCATGGAGAGGAAGATATTCCTCCATCAGAAGCAAGAAATGTGTCGTTCTTCCTCCTCCTGATCAAGCTCTGACTCAGCTCTGGTGACAACGACTGTGGGGGTGAATCGAGGCTTAAAACGAGCTGCTGATGCTTCCAGTGTGTTAGGGGAGAGTAGAGGATCGTGTCGTGGGGGTCAGAGTGACGCTGTGAAGAGTGGAGCGTTTGATTGTGCTTCATTGTAGCCTTTCTTCTCCGACGACGGCGATTGTGCATCTGGTGAGCTCCTCCTGGAGGCTTCCAGAGGAAGCACCACAGCGTCCAGAGGAGTGGAGAAGCAAGAAGGGACCAGGCTCAAGAGGATAGAGCACACCAAGGCACGAATCACTTACTGGATTCGTGCCCCCACCTCCGTCGCTGGAAAATCACGTCTGGTTACCCAAACTCTATCTGATTCCGACCAAGGGAACCTCCTAGCTTACTGGAATCAATTGGGGAAGGTAGAGGAGAATCTAGGGAGCTAAAATGAAGAGAATTGAGCTCAGATCAGTGCTTACCTGAGCTGGCAGTGATGGAGGTTGATGGAGCTCACCAGAGCTCACCGGAGATGGCTTGAATCTTGAATTCTTCTCCTCTCTGAGTTTCCTCCCTGATCTGAGACTCCACTAGTTGCTCTGGTTGAGAGAAAACTCTTTGATTGCTCTCCTCTCAATTTTTCCAATTTTTTTCTCCTTTTCTTCCCCCTTTTTCTCTTGCAAATGGGGGGATATTTCTAGGCTTGTAATGG
Organism: Posidonia australis; assembly: GCA_024699735.1. Classification (NCBI taxonomy): domain Eukaryota; kingdom Viridiplantae; phylum Streptophyta; class Magnoliopsida; order Alismatales; family Posidoniaceae; genus Posidonia; species Posidonia australis. Next base: position 43,804 of record JAMKQA010003905.1, read on the forward strand.
ATGGGTAGTTTGTTATGGGTTGTTATGGTTTGTTATAGGTTGTTATGGTAGAGTGGGAAGTAGTTAGGGTTGTTATGGTGAAGTGGCAAATAGTTAGGTTTGTTATGGTGAAGTGGGATGTAGTTAGGGTTGTTTTGGTGGTTACAAGTTGTTATAGGTTGTTATAATGAAGGTGGGAAGTGGTTAGGGTTGTTATGGTGAAGTGGGAAGTAGTTAGGGTTGTTTTGGTGGTTATAAGTTGTTATAGGTTGTTATAATGAAGGTGGGAAGTGGTTAGAGTTTTGGATTAGGGTTTAGGGATAGGTTTAGGGTTTTAGGGTTTGGTTTAGGGTTTTAGGGTTAGGTTTAAGGTTTAAGAGAAGACAGGTTGAGGAACTGCTGAGAGTCAACACCCAGATTCGCCAAGCAATCCGCAACCGAGTTAGCCTCCCTGAAGATATGAGATATGGAGATAGATTGCTTCACCAGGCACATAACGCCCTTCCACTCATTCCGGAGCCTCCAGTCAAAACAGCGGCCCCCCCGCAGCATGGAAACCAGGATCTCAGAATTAGACTCAATCACCAGCTCCGACAGCTGGAGACCCAACTGCAAGCAAAGAGCAAGGCTGTCCTTCAGAGCTTTGAACTAGGCCACCATATTCGTACAATTGCCATAAAAGTTTGCCACAGCAGCTAAGAAATGGCCCCGATGATCCCGAATGATAGCACCACCCCCTTAGGACCAGGGTTGCCCCGAGCCGCCCCATCCACGTTCAGCTTGAAAGCACCAACAGGAGGTTTCGTCCAGGAGACTGAAATGTGGGAGAATTTTGCAGATGGGATCCCAGTAATATTGAAACTCAGATGGAGAATGGAAACTTCCTCCTCGTTGAGGCACTTTAGATTCCTCAGCAAAAACGCAAAATCCGACGTCCAATGTCTGATAGACAGCAGAATCCGGTAGAGAGAAAAAATCTTGCCCCCATACCTGGTAGAGCATCTGGCCTTCCATAACTCCTACAGCACAGCAGCAGCCATTAAGCGTTGGAAGCATTGGAGGAAGGACTCCTTGGAACGTTTGATGAAGAGGTTATGGAGCCAATGTAAGAATGACAGTTTCGAACCCTTATCCAAGTGGAAACACCCTGCAAACCAGTTCCAGCAAATAGAAGCCCATTCACCAGTAAAGAAAATGTGGCTACAATTTTCAACGTGAGGGTTGAACCGGCAGCAGACACATTTGGAGGACAGAGCGACGCCCATCCCCTGAATCTTGTCGTCCGTAGGTAGTCTACCCCAGAAGAGCCTCCAGAGGAAGAAGGAGACTTTGGTAGGAAGAAAGGCATCCCAGATCCCAGAGCCCCACCACACAGGAGCGCGCTTGGCACGACACAATTCCCATGCGGACTTAACTGAGAAGGAGCCATCCACATTGAGATCCCAGACCATGGAATCGTCCTCCGCATTAATCTCCACCTGAAGGTTCTGAATTCCTTGAAGAATTCCCAGAGGAAGCCTAAGTTTGAACAGAGCAGCAGAGTTCTGGAAAGCCTCCCTAACCGTGAGCTCTGGATTCTGGATGTAGGTGTCCGTGATCTCCGCAAGGATACCAAGGCGAGACCAGTTATCAAACCAGAAACTCACGCGACCCTGACCAATGGACCATTGAATATGGTCACGCATTGCTATCCAGGCTTCCTGGATCCGTTTCCACCTAGCAGGGCCCTTGACCAGAAGAAGATCCTCTACCATCTCACCATACCTGCCTCTCATGAAGACAGCCCAAGGAGAATGCCGCGCCTTCACCCGCCAGGCCAGCTTCATACGGAGAGCAACCATGACCTCCCACAGATTTCTCACCCCTAGACCACCCTCTTCAGGAGGAGAGCACACATTAGACCATGACACCCAGTGACGTTTGTGAGTCCTCTCTTAATCCCCCCAAAGGAAGTTGGCAAAAATTTGATTCAATCTATCGAGGACAACACCAGGGATGTCAAAGATGGAGAGCATATGGATAGGGATACTGGAAAGGACATGCTTGATCAGGATTAGCTTACCACCTGGGGAGAGGAATTTGGCGTTCCACCCTTTAACCCTTTGCAAAATGTTATTCACAAGTTCTTCAAAATAAACCTGTTTCCTCATTCCTTTGAAGATAGGACATCCAAGGGAGGTAAATGGGAGGGTGCCACGAGGAAAAGCAGTGAGCTGATGGATCATGTTCACCCTGGATTCCCCCAGGTTCTTAGAGGTTAGGAAAAACTTTTAGCAGGGTTGATCTTCTGGCCAGAGGCAGACTGGTACTGGGTTAAGAACTCCATCATTGCCTGGACAGATTGCCTCCTCCCATTCAGAAAAATCATGGTATCGTCAGCAAACAAAGAATGCGTGATCACAGGACAATTCTTGTGAGCAAAAAAAGGAAGAAGAGACCCATTCTCACTAAGCTTGGATAATCCTCTGCTCAACACCACTTCAGCCAAGATGAAGAGGGCAGGGGAGATGGGGTCACCTTGCCTCAGGCCTCTAGACCCCGTAAAAAACTCAGTAGAGGAGCCATCAATAACGACAGAAAAGCAATTGGAGACCACACACTGCTTGAGTAGACACAGGGACTTGGCATCAAAACCAAATTTACTGAGAACCCCAAACAGGAAATCCCAGTTAAGTTTGTCGAAGGCTTTCTCCATGTCAATGTTAAGCACCACATTGCCACCCTCACAACCATAGTCAATGTGTTGGATAAACTCCTGCGTTAAGGCAATGTTCTCCTGGATCAACCTTCCATGAACAACGGCCCCCTGCTCTGGAGAAATGAGACTAGGCAGGAAAATGTTGAGACGGTCAGCCAGGATCTTAGACAATACTTTATAGGAAACATTGCAGAGGCTAATCGGTCTGAAGTCACAGAAGTCCAAAACCTTGTCTTTCTTAGGCACAAGAGAAAGGAAGGAAGATTTCCAACCACGAGGGAGGGGACTACCATTGAAGAAGTCCTGGACCGCCTCAACCACATCCTGCCCCACAATTTCCCAACAAGTGGTGAAAAAGGCCACAGAAAAGCCATCAGGGCCAGGTGCACTGTCTGGATCCATGGAGAAGATGGTCTTCCTGATCTCCTCACTGGAAGGAGGAGAAGTGAGAAGAGCATTATCCGCAGGCTTCACAGCATGGGGAATGACATCCAGAAGAGCAGGATCCAGAGAGCATCCTTCCTCATGTAGAAGATCCATGAAGAAAGCCCGTCCCTTCTCAAGCAACTTGGCCCTGTCATTGTTGCAAATCTCCAGTAGATGGAAGAAGGAGTTATTTCTACGCCTATCTTGGAGAATGGAGTGGAAATATTTGGAATTCTGGTCACCAGCCATTAACCACTTAACTCTAGATTTCTGCTTGAGAAAAGTTTCCAATTGCCTATCATTCTCCATAAAGGCATGTCTAGTGGATCTGAGGTTCTCCCAGACACTGTCATCCCAATGATCCTACAGAGAGTCTTCTAAAGAGGACAATTGGGCAAGCAGTAGGTCATGTTTCAGGGAGACATTCCCAAAAACGTGCTTGTTCCACCAAATCAAGGCCTGTTTAAGCCCCCTGAGCTTCAAACTCAGATTAAGTAAGGGAGAGACAGTAGCCATGTGGTTCCATTTAGCCCTCACAAAAGCGATAAATTCTGGGTGGCCAAGCCACATGGATTGGAATTTAAATGGGCAGGGCCCGCCAGACCAAGAGGATTGAGGGGAGATGAGCATGGGTGCATGATCTGAGTAAACTCTATCCAGGTAGGCAACAGAGGGGGAGACAGAGCCCAGCCATTCGACATTCCCAAGCACCCTGTCCAACCGTTTGTAGATCCTACTGGAACCTTGCTGGTTATTGCACCAGGAGAATAGGTTGCCAGAGCGCAGAGGTTCTCCCAGGCCCGTGAATTGGATGAAGTCACAAAAATCATCCGAGCTGGGAAAATCAAATTCTCTCCCGCCAATGAGCTCTGTGGAAGAGGTTGCGCAGTTCCAGTCACCACCAAGGAACCAAGGGGTAGAAGTGGCCGCCCCCAAGTTCAGAAGGTTGACCCACAAGTCCCTCCTTTTGTACCTATCACACGCAGCATAGACACAAGTAAACTGCAAACAAGGTCCAGGGGAGCTGAGAATGGAAAATGTAGAGGCTTGGTCCGACTCTTCAATTATAGAAAGGGATAAAGGATTCATCCAGAACACCCAGATCTTAGAACCAGAGAGGGAGTTAACCCAGAAGTGATCCATCCGAAGCTGGCTACAGACCCTAGGTGCCTTCTCTTCCCCAACCATGGGTTCCAGTAAAGCAACCATCCGCACTTTGTGCTTCCGAATTAAGCTATTCAGATGTGCCAGAGTAGAAGAGTTTCCAATCCCCCTGCAATTCCAAATGAGTGTTCTAAACATAACTCTCATTGTCGGATTGGTGAGATTGACTGAGGAACTTAGCCAGAGTCCTCGTCTTGCTCCTCAAGTTGTATCTGCGAGTCCGGGACTTGGAAGAGCTGGACCTGCATTCCAGGCGTTTGCTCCCATCATCCAGAACTGATTCAGGGATCCTGGACCTGGAATCCGAAGCCAAGATCACCACATCATCCAGAGCATCCTCAGAGTGATCGTCACTCCCAGGAATCCAAGAAGGATCCCTGGACCCCTCAATTTCCTCCAAGGGAAGCTCAGGATGCTCCAAGGAACAAGCAGGGAGGACCCCAGATTTGTTTAGTTCAATTAAAGCTGGGTCAGAGCAATGCCGGGAGGGTAGATGCTCCTCCACCAGCAGCTCCCTGAAGTCAAGCTCCATCCGGGCAGCAACAGCAATCAGAGCAGGACAGGCCTCCTTGATTTCTGCCATGGAATACTTGGCATCCCTCAACATCTTAATATCATCTTTAATACTCCTACGCGAGCCAAACAGGTGATCAGAATCAGAGGAGATTGGCTGAAGAACTTGAGCCAGAGGGAGACTATCTTCATTGCTGGTCGTGCAGAACTGGTTATCTAAGTTGTCCAATCCAAGAACAGGGTTGGAAGAAGGAGAGAGCACTTCGATTGCCTGACTGGGATTCGCAGCTGCACCAACTTTAGCACGAGCCACCTTGTCTTCCTTGGAAACCAGCACCGGAGACATCCCAGGACACATGGCATCCCCACTGGGTGGAAAGTTCTGTAAGGAGGTCACCTTCATCTCCCTAGACCAGAGGTGAGGAGGTGCACAGTCAGAGGTAGCAGGAGCTAGAGGGCACAATCTACTAGTCGTGGAGAACAATTGGATGGGGGAAAGTTCCCTCGTGGAAGATTCCTGCTTAAGGGGGACCGGGGAATGGTTGAGAGGGGAAATGGATTGCTGTCTCCGGAGCTTGTCAAGCCTCTTGTTCTATAAGTCCCAGGGGAGATCATCTTCCAGTTGCACCAGAGGTCTAACAGGGATCGAAGGCTCCTCCATTCTACATTCATTGCTTGCATTATTCCTGGCCTTCAGAAGTAAGTCAGCTTCATCCAGGGAAAAGTTCACCTTCAAAGGAGACCGCTCCTTAGCTACCTTCCCAGTGGGAACCGAGGGGGGGCAGGAGCCTGAGCAGACTTGGAAGACGAAGCCTCCACCAGGGAAACCAGAGTAGGAGCAGCTGCCACAGAGCCAGAGACTGGAGGGAGGCAGAGAGCCTCCTTGGGTTTACAAGAGGGTCCAACAAGTGCCCGCTTATTCCTAATGACCGAGGATTACCCGCCAGTTCGAAGACCAAAGGAAGAGCCAACAATGGCCACTGCCTTTCCCTTGTTCTCCACAAGAGGGGGAAGATGAGTCTCCTCTAGCCCAAGCTCAGTGGATGACAACCTAGTGTTATCCTTGGATTTGATACCTGGCAACCCAACTCGCTGGGGCTTAGCAATCTTGACTCCCCCCAATTTGAATTTTCTGTTGGCGCGCTTCCTGGCACTTTTGGATTTGCCAGCGGTAGCAGTACTCTGTCCCTCCCCCGGGACGTTGTGAGATTGGGGTTCCACATTCAAGGGTTGATACGAGGCCTTAGCCAAGCTCTGGCGTCTGTAGGTCGAAGGAGAGTGCCCAATCATAGAGCAGAAATGGCAGAAAGGGGGCAAGGACCTGCCGTAGTCAATCTCCTGCTTGATCAACTGTCCTCCATTGTGAATAGTAATGAATTTCTTCACAGGCTTAGCAAGATCCATTTCGATGCAGACAGAGGCATAGCCTGGCCTGGTGAAGTTGGTCACATCCTTATGCATACAAAGGAACTTCCCAAGCGAACTAGCAATGGATTGAATCGCACCTGGGTCGTGCAAATGAGCTCGCAGAGCAGGAAAACCTACCCAAACAGGAGTGCACGAAGACTCTGAGCCAATCGAAAAATTTAGGGACCATCTGAAAACACGCATGTGTTTCCCCCTGATGAACCAAGCATCCTTAATGTAGGCTTTCACAAAATCCTCCCTGTTGGAGAAGCGGATCAGTAGGTGACGTTGATCAAGGGCCACCGGGAAAATACCATCCTGGAAGGACATGACTTTCTTCATTACTGTGAGAACCTCCATAAGAGAAGGACGGCCAGTAGAGAACTTGCCTATCAGGGTCCATGAGAATGGGGTGGCCATCTGTGTCACCTCCTCAATGGAGAACTGGATGACTTCTTCACCGTCCAAGAGAACCGGTTGTCTGACCGAGACCCCAGGAAAGGAGGGGGCTCTGTGCGTATCACGCGTAGCAGCTACGAAGGAAAGAGAACGGGGCTTCTCCGAAGCCGCCCTAGGGTTATTAAAGATCAAAGGTGAAGCCAGGGGATCGACAGGAGGGCTGTCCTACGAACGATCAGACTCGAAAGGAATAGACATCTTTCAGCCCCAAGCCTGGAGCTAGATCTAGCCCCGAAGAGCTGACCCAGCCCCAGGTTCTGGAAAAAGAAAGGGGCACACCCAGCAATGGGGGTCGGAAATGGGGCAGCACGGTAGGGAGCGCGCAGAAGGAGATGGGCCTAGCAGGCAAGACGACGGGGACGCCTCAAATCCCCGGAACAGTCGCCCCCGGGACGGAACAGTCGCATGCAAGGTTTTTAGGTTTTAGGATTTAGGACTTAGGGTTTGATTTTGGTTTAAGGTTTTAGGCTATGGTTTGCTAAGCCTAGGGTTTAGGACCAGGGTTTAGGTTTAGGGTCCAATTGCAAGCATATTGGGTGTCTACAGCGTGCTAGGTGACTTTTGTCACTCTCGTTTTTCTTATGTTTTTGGGTTGTAGGTGCAGGCATGCAGATGAGTTTTAGCATAGTGCATATAGTCCGGAGTTTCATAGCCACACACACAGGTTCCTGGTAGTTGATATTTCTATTGAGCTTTTAATTTCTTGTAATTTAAATTGTTTTAAATTATTATGGAAAATTGGGGGCGTTAGAGATCTGGTGTCAGAGCTCTAGGTTCACTAGGTTGCACTAGCCTGGGTGTCCAGTCTAAAGACTCCAAAGGTTTGCATGCATGGTAGAATCTGCACCTGGTTTTCTAGTTGTTGTTTTGTTTGTGGTGCAGGTTTTTTACCTCTCTCCTTGTAGGATGCCTCCTCGTGGGTGTAAGGACAAGGCCCCTATCATGGAACCAAGCCCCGAGATGATGTGGGTGAATGGAAGGCAATTCGTATTGAATTGCAGAGCTTGGCTGTAACATCTGTGCCTGATTTTCCGTTTAATGTAAAACCATGGAATTTCAGTATTATTTGAATATGGTTTGTTAATGGTTAATCAAGGTTGTGTTTGTTGGCTGTGGTCTCTCCCTGTGCATCGTGCTCCTGGTTTTTCCCTTGTGGTGTGACTTCTTTGGCTGGTGGGTGTGTTTATGCAATTGGGACCCATGTTTGGGGATGAGACCCATTTGAGGTTGGACCTATTCAAAGGAGCCCAATCATGCCCGTGACCCCTCCTATCTTCTCCACGCTATTGACCTGTGACCCGTCTTCTCCTATGCGTATGGCCTAGCGGGAGGGCTGCACGTCCCGTCCCCTCTGAAGCAGAGAAGCTGGTGGATGGCCGTCGGGATTCCAGAGATGGTAGGCGAGGCAGAGGAGATAAGAGGAGGAGGTGGTGGCGAGTGCTGAGGGAGGAAGCTACGAGTGAGAGGGAGAAGGCCGGAGGTGAGCCGAGTGTGGGAAGGGAGCTTCGTGCCAGGGGAGGTCGTGCGAGCTGAGGAGAGATATGTCGGGCCTCACCGGAGCACGTTGGGTGCTTAGAGCTCACCGGAGAAGGTACACGTCTCCCCTCCTCCTTCCTTTTCAGGTTAAGGAATGTTGAGGATTAGGGTTAGACCATGAATAATGAAGTAGAAATCATGCAAAAATAGGGATAATGTTGTGATGATATCATGTTGATTCATGGTTGTTTCGTGGGATTTTCGTGGGTGTTTTTGATGCATGCTACAGTGATTTCGTATGAGTCTTATGCCTTTGTGAATTTCTATAGAACAGCATGCTTAATGGTTTTACGTTTGGATTGAGGGGTTTTGAAGTAGACTTGGAGGTTTACACCCCATGTTTTACTTGTAAATTTTGAGGTAGATTAGATGAGTTTGCACCTTACTCCCACTTTAGGGAGAAGAGGCGATGGTGGCCGAGGAGGCTTTCTGCAATCGCAGAAAACGGTATACCGAAATGGGTTTAGTATGCTGAAATACTCCTAGGTGGGTTCCTTGGACCACTGATTCGGACGACCGAGGGTAGTTCGGTCGATCGAATCAAGGGTTTTCGGGCTACCAAGGATAGTTCGGTCCACCGAATCAAGAGATTTTGGACGATCGGATGATTTCGGTCGACCGTTCTTGTAGGGGACTGATAAAACTGACAGGGATTCGGAGTACCGAAATATTTCGGTCTATCGAATCAGGGATTTTCGATTGACCAGGACCCCAATCGGTATGCCGAATCAGGACCCAGAACTGTATTGCGAAATGCTTTGTAAAATGCTAATAAATTGAGATAAATGCATGATAAACGTATGAGACGCATAAAAATGATTCATGAGATGTTGCATGCAAACTTGTTGTTTTAATGATGTTTTCCATCAAATTTGTAAGACATGATATATGTGGCATACATGTGGACCCATACGAGGGGTGAATGCAAGATAGTGACCATATTGAATGCCAATGTAAATGGTTGATTTGAGAACCATAGATGAGAGTTGTAACACATAATGTGTAAGATTGATAAAACTAGTTTTGCCAATGATTTGAAATGAGAATTGCAGATGTTTTAAAAGAGATTTCCGGGAATTGTAGGAACCACAAGTAGACTGGGGCTTGCCGACAGGGGTTATGAGACCTCTAGAGATGTCAGGGACGTGTCCTTGGTTGTGGTTGCCGAGTCGTGGTCTGGGGTAGAAGCCTTGAGACTACGGTGGTACTATAGGGCTCGGGGTACGGTAGACCCGGATTACCCTCAGTGTCGGTGCTGGTCGGTTCTGGGGTTAGAGTTCCTAGGTGCTCGGGCACCAGGGCGTCGTGAGGACACACTCTGTGCTTGTACTAGTAATGGTACATTTTGAGGCTAAGGCCGGGGTAGTTGGACTCCTACGCGGGGTGGTTTACCGCAACATTGCAGTATGGTTGGGGTGGAGCCTCGACAACTGCTTGTGGCCAGGTCGATCGCTTGTGGCCAAGTTGATGCGACAAGTTTTGAAATATGGATTGTGGATTTGTGTTGGACTAGTTACTAGCCCTAATTTGTGATGTTTTATATTAATGGTGCTTTGGGGCTGGGAAACTAGATGTAAATGGTTTTCTTTTCCTGAGTTGTGCATAAAGATTTGTTAATGAGCATGAGACTTTGAAAGGAAAAGAAAAGTAAGTTTTGAAATAGCATCCTTCACTGATTTTACCGAACTACATGTGTTGGCTTTTCGACGGTTGTGGTTTTATTGAGGTTTTCTAGCAATGCAATGCTTTTGTCAGTTTTTTGTTATTCTTGGGGCACGTACTGGGTGACATTTCTATCACTCACACGTGTTTTCGTTCTTCCCTTGTTTCAGGTGCTCTGGTGTAGGTGCAGTTGTGACCATGCCGGTGGAACCCTTGCGCGGCTCTCCTACTACTCCGTGTGTGGAAACACACGAGAAGATCCGATATGGTCAAGGCAAAAATGGTGAATCTAGAAGAAGAGAGTAGACCAGGAAATACCAAGGGAAGACAAAAAGGATAAGGAAAGGAGTCGCCACCTAGTCTTTTAATGGAAAGACGAGAAAAACCAGAAAAACACAAAAAGGCAGAAAGCAAACAAGATGCAAAGATGCATGTGTGATCCGTGCCTAATGGATAATGCTAGAATGAATACGGGTCAGAGAAAGGGTAAGGATTCTGGTTACGCATGGGGAAAGGGCTAGGCACCCCCATGCGCCCGAGAAAACTTGGTCTTTCTAGGTTTCCTACTGTCAATGGTCTGCTAAATGTATGCTTGCTTATTCTATATACTCTTGTATGAAAGATGACTGAAAACATGTTGAATCAAAGCAAAGAAAAGGAATCAAGGGAAAAAGTTAATCCGAGGGTCAAATGTAGGCATTGTTAATGCCGCTTTACTGTACGCCCTTGGGCGATGAGGAAAATCGTGAAAATCAAGAAATTCTCGGAAAACGCCTCGCAAAACTGCAGAAATTGTGAATAAATCTGAGAAAATCAAAAAGGACAAAATAATCCTCATTTTGGGACAATGTCGGCTTTGACAAGTATTTTACTATACACCCTCGGGAGATGGAAAACCAAAACAAGTAAAACCACGGAAAACCGAGGAAAATCCGGAAAACTGCGAGAAAACCAAGCTGGGATCAAGCTAGGAAAACATACACAAAACTAGGAAGAAAAGATGGGAAAATCCGTGTGAAAAGATGTGAAAAGTCATGCAAAATGCAAGTGTGATGCAAATGTGAGATGATGTAGGGGGTTTTGTGCAAAAAGCCCAAATTCCTAGGAAAACTAAAGTTCGGAAGCCCAAATCATCAAAAATACATTGGAAAACACATTCTATGCAAGTATGAAGAAATCTAGGGTCAAATGTGCCTTCCTAGTCAAAATGAAGTTCTCTAGGGGTCAGAATGCAATTTTACCACCTAAACATGCATTGAAAACAATTCAGCATAAAATTAGGGTAAAAATGCAAGAAAAATGTCTCAGAAATGATCCAGGAAGTTTTGAGGGGCAAAATGGTCATTTTACCCCTGAAAATAGGAAATCAGAGTAAAATCAATGAAGTACAGGGGTTAAACTGTAAATTGCCCAGTAGAAAAAAGCATCCAGAAGAAATTCAGTAAAGGAAGAGGGTTAAAGTGCAATTTACCCAGAGAAAAACATGCTTCAGAAAAGTTTTCAAAAACTCCAGGGGTTTAAATGCAAATAAACCATCAAAAATGAGCATTCAGAAACATTTTAAGAAGTGTAAGGGCTCATATGCAATTTCTATAGAAAAAATGAACTGTCAGAAAGGTTCTAAGGAAATCCAGGGTCTTCTATGCAATTTGTTTAAAGCAAAAAACATTTAAAAGAACTGAAGGGCTTTTATTAAAGTTTTAAACTCAGAAAACAATATTTTAAATGTTCAGGGTAAAACATGTAATATTTTCAGTTAAAACTTTATTCAAAAGATTTAAGAAAAATGATAGAAGGACCTAGAAGTAATAAAAGGACCAAAAAGTAAATCCAGAAGGACCTATTTGTAAGAAAAGCATAAACTTTTGAATTTTATTTAAAAAAGTTTTTAAAGTTTTTTAAAAGAAATAAAAGAAACGACAGCACCAGCGGCGGAGCTCCGCCGCTGACGATCGTCAGATGAAGCTAGAAGGGGGCCTCCTGGGGTTTGATCTTAGATAAGACCCCTCAGGAAGCAAGAGGGGAAAGAAAGAGGGAGAGCCACCGGAGTCGATGCGCGATCGGGTGGTGGGAAAGGCCTCCCCACCTCCTCCGCCGTTGCGGGGCTCCGACGACGGTGTTGGGGAAGGAGGGGGCTCCAGAGGCTGAGGCACAACTACTCTTAGGCTTCTGGTGGCTGCGGGATGCTTCGGAGCTTCCTCTGGAGCGACGCAGATGCTGAAGGAACGAGGAAGTGGTCTGACTGTCGCCGCCGTGGCTTCCTCTGGCGAACGACGTTGCTGGAGCGACCGAGGCTCGTGGTGCAGTCCTGGAGGCTCCGAAGTGACCGTGGGAGGTGAATGAGTGTTTCTGGGGCGTCGGAGCAATGCAGGAGGCTGGAGGCTGGTGAGGCCGCTCTGGATCCCATCATCTTCTCCGGCGACAGCGTGATCAGAACGGTATTACGGCGAGCATTGTGCGGGCTGCTGGGAGCGGCAATGTGGATGGCGGAGGAGCACCGGAGAGGCCAGAGGAGGAGGAGAGAGGGCTCGGGGGTTTGGAAGTCTCTCTGGATTGCGCCCCCCC